>CACRXK020008835.1:0-20142 GCA_902702795.2 Paramuricea clavata | reverse complement strand
TTCAAGGTGACTTTTCCAATTTATTTAATTCCGAGTAGAAATGTCTGGAAAAATTCATGTCTTCGATGTACTTTATAATCTTCGGAATTCTGCTAGATTTCACCCCCACAATGCATCAAATAGCAATTCAGGGGCCCTATCACGCCTTCGGGGTGATGTTCGCCCCCCCCCCCCGCAAAATTAAGGTTTGGCTACGCCACTGGTCATAGCTGTACGATTATAGCTACAAAGAGTTGAAGTTATTGTTTAAAGTAAAATATAGCTGAAGTTAATAAATTAAAGTTTTACAAAATCTCTCTTCAGACTCGCGCGTTCGCCAAACCTCGACGGCTCATATTTTTCGTTCTGCCTTTTTTCCTGTTTTGCCCCCTCAGTGAAAATTCCTTAAAAAAGGCACTGCTGGCTGTAGCAGAATGGATATTTCTAATAATCTATCATGTTTAACTTCTAATTGCATGACAATGCGTGGATAATAAAATCATTTGGTTATCGCTAGATAATATACTTCAAAATAAGGTTTCCGCTTTTATAACGCAGGGCCATAGCAGGCTGCAGCCTCACCCCAATAATTTGCTAATAATCATTCATTTTTCAAAATCATGCTGACCTTTATCATTTAACCATGACAAACTGCAAGGAATGAAGATATTACCTATACTTTCCTGCAACTTATCCAATATATAGTTAAATACGCCTTCGCCCATTTAGTACTACTGAATTGTAAATTTTGACATACTAAAACGCTGTTTTCTGACCATCAGAATTCTGTCAAATCTTCCCCAAAGTCCAGGAAATGGCACTTCAGAGACTCTAAATTTAAAAATTTCCTCGGGCCTTTGGCCCTCGCTTTCAGCCCCCCAATCGAAAAGAGCTTCCTACGCCCTGATCGATAACGTAGAAAAAACTATCGTAACGCAAAACTAAACCCTAATCCCTAATACTCACCCTAACCTAACCTAACCTCTAACTTATTTTAAAAATTGATATAAAAACAGAAACCTTATTTTGAAGTATACTATCTTGCAATTGCCATTGATATTGCGCAATATATATATTGCGCAACATATATATTGTGCAACTCAGGTGCGCAGAAATTTTCAAGAAATATAATATCGGGTGCGCAGGTCCGTAGCGAGGGGGTATTGGGGGGGGGTATGGTTAACTCCCCACCCCCCAACTTTTGTAGTATATATTGTGCAACTCAGGTGCGCAGAAATTTTCAAGAAATATAATATCGGGTGCGCAGGTCCGTAGCGAGGGGGTATTGGGGGGGGGGTATGGTTAACTCCCCACCCCCCAACTTTTGTAGAATTAACATATTCGGAAAATCGGGTTGGCCATTCGGAAAATTACGGCAATAAAAGTATAACAAAATTTTAGTTGTTTAAACAGAGAAAATATTATAAAATGGTATTGTCAGTATAAGCCATTGGTATAAACTGATTTACGAAATCACGGCATTTACATAGATAACGTAAAACAAATGGTAAATCGGTAAATGTTTTTCGGTTTATTACTTCTCAGGCCAGCCGTAGCAGTCGGGGGGAGGACTAAATAATAAATAATATACCTTTAAAATACTGACAATAGACTAGAGGTGTGCATCGGATCGGATTGGACGTTTATAATCCGACAATTGCTTAATGTTTAAAATCCGATCCGAAAATGTCTAATCCCAATCCGTTCCGATCCGAGTTTCAAAGAATTCCGATCCGATCCGAAGAATTCTTTAATAAAATAAATTTCTCATTCAAGTTGAAATATTTAACCAAATAAATATAAAAGCAAGAAATATATGTCAAGAAACTGACAAAGTGACGTCCAATTGAAGTATCAAACGAATAATGCAGCGACAGCCGCGATGATACTTTGATAAATGCATGGAGATTAATAATTGCATGGATAATTAATTCATTTTATTTCGGATATCGAAGTCCGATCCGATCGAACTACGAAACAACTTTATCAATCCGATCCGATCCGAAATGAATATTTTGTTTCCGAAATCCGAACGAATCCGATCGGATTAACGAATCGGATCGGTTTCGGATCGGATTTGCACACCTCTACAATAGACCTTTCCCCTTTTGAGTGAAATTTAGATCTAAACAAGTGTGGACGAAAATTTCATCTCAGCTTGAAAGAGCATCACAAAAATTAGTAATATTCCGAAGTTTCGTACGTTGCGAAATGTTGTAAAATGCGGATAATATAGCCTTGCAAAGTTTGCCGTTTTTCAGTCATTTGCATTACAAACGGGAAATTGATAATCAGATGATCAAACTGATTATCAATTTCCCATTTGTAATACAATGACTGAAAAACGGCAAACTTCGCAACGTCATATTATCCGCATTTTACAACATTTCGCAACGAAATTTCGGAATATTACTAATTTTGTGATGCTCTTTCAAGCTGTGATGAAATTTTTGTCCAGGCTTGAATAGATCAAAATTTCACTCATAAGGGGAAATTAAGGTCTATTGATTAATTTTAAGAGGCTACATTATCCATGACAAACGGCAAAGAATCATATTACCCATATACTCTTTCCTGCAATATATAGTTAATTAAATACGCCTTCGCCCATTTAGTTCTACTAAATTGAAGCAGATTGTAAATTTCCACATACTAAAACTGTATTAACAACTCAAACCGACTTGACCACGCAGCTCTGTTGGCATACCATTGGACTAGTATCCCAAAGGTCGCGGGTTCGACTCCCACCGTGGCTAAGCAAACTTTTCAGCTTGCCCGCTGTGGATGCATACTCAGAGTAACATCACAAATATCATACTAAAACTCTGTTTTCTGACCATCAGAATTCTGTCAAAACTTCCCCAAAGTCCAGGAAATGGCATTTCAGACTTCAGAGAATCTAAATTTAAAAATTTCCTCGGGCCTTCGGCCCTCGTTCCCAGCACAAAATAAAAAAGAGCTTCCGACGGCACTGCATGCTTCTGTAACATGTCTTTGCGTAAACTATGTGTATTTTTGTTTGTAAATTGCATCTTCATTTTCCAGATAGCAAACACCTTCGTGGCTTCGTATGCCATGAAATATTTGGAAATTCTTTTCGTCATTCAGAAATTTTTGGCCTACCCCCCCCCCCCCCCCCCCTGCTAGCTACGGCCCTGCGGGTGCGGCTGTGCCCAACTCTGCAGTCTGGAGAGAAGAGAATGTTAAAGGTGTCTAAAGCCATCACTTCAGAGAGAGCAATTAAGTCCTGTTCATAAGACATAAGCATTTACACAGCAATTCTCTCCTGGCACAAAATTATTAGCTACAAAATCATGAAGAAAAAATCTATTTGTCGTCGATGAATTGATGAAAACGAACACGCTTGTGAAAGAGGCGCTGCTAACAGACAGCAATCCAACGAAGACACCACAGTCAATATTTCTAGAGCTTCGAGAACCAAGTTCGTAAATACCTTTATTGTTGAACCGTAAATCGTGGCTTTAAGCTCTTTTGAATGCAAAAATCAAAGAAACGCCTCTCAATAATACATCCGCCGTATTTGTATGAATTTTAGCATAAATTAGCATATTTTTTCATTTTGAACCAATCAGATTTCTCGTCCTCTGAGAGAACGAGTAAATACGGCAAAGCAGGGGCACAGAATAAGGCACACAGAAGGGCCACTTACGTCGGAAGCTTTGAAGTTTCTGTCATCCTGGCCGCCATCTTCCTAGCCAGTCGATTACATTTTCTGGCCAATAAACACGCTGTATTGGCTGAAGGCCCCGCCTTCTGGCCAGTCAACTGCATATTTTTGCATAGAAAAATGGTGACACGTTGCACCGCTGAGCGGCCCTTCTGGTACTGATCTTTATTCTGTGGCAGGGGGTTTCGTGCAGGCTATCCTTTCTCTGATAGCCGCAGGCTAAAAGGGCTTAACTCGGAGGGCTTAACTCGAAGGGCTTAACTCGAAAAATACCTACCCCATTTCAAATCCATGCAAATATGGCTAAGGCAAGATTCAACGAAGATTACCAGAACTATTTTGACCCAAAGATCTACCTGGATCAGTATTATGAAAAATTGAAGGGAGACGAAAATGATTATGGATCTGCTGTGCCGATAATTAAAGCATTTCACGAGTTTTGGTCGACCTTTAAGGCACCAAAAGGCGCGGATGTTCGATATCTCGAGTTCGGTGGTGGACCTTCCATAGCCAACCTTGTTTTTGCCTGCCCAAAAGTGGATCATATTGTCTTTGCCGAGTATGCAGAAGTGAATAGGCAAGCCGTGAAGTCGTGGATTGCAGGCGACCCAGACGCATACGACTGGATGCCTTTAATTGAAATCGCTGTTCTTGAACTCGAACAAGGACGTGGCATTGTAGAAAGTCCTGCTGTACCGCGAACAGACAAAGAGAAGCTCGACTGTGTAAATCGTGCTAGTGAACTGAAAGGAAAAATAAAATCTGTTGTCCCATGTGATGTGACCAAAGCACCAATAGTCCAACTTGATTCGGATGACGTTGCCAAACCGTTCGACGTCGTGTCCACCAGCTTGTGCCTTTCTGTATGCGTGTCGTCTGAGGTGCACTACAAGAACACCGTCGCAGAACTTTGCAAATTACTCAAACCGACCGGCTATCTATTTATGCTCGGCTTCATAGAGCAGACGTTTTATGCTGTCGGCGAAGAAAAGTTTTCTACCTTTCCTCTAACCGAGAAAATGGTGAAAGAAGCAATGAATGAAGCAGGAATGGAAATTGTGAAATTTGTATCAATTCCAGTATTGTACTCGACAGAACGTGTAGATGGTAATGCTATATATTATACTTATTGCAGAAAATCTGCGGTCAATAAGTGACAATCAACACAAACTTGCAACAATATATTATTACTTGAATTTGAGCTTTTTGGTTATTACAGTCGTTCCAATTGAAGTGTTCCTCAAATATTAGACACCTTAAGATTGACGTTTACGGCAGTCAAACCGCTAGCGAAGTTTTTGATTTTACAACTCTATTATAGTAGCTTTTACACCAGTTTTGAAATGTGTTAAACAATTATTAAACTTGTGCTCTTTAGCAATGATTTAAGAAAACAAATTAACCACTAATCATGTATTCACCAAAGCAGTAAATTAAGATTTAGCGTTTGAAGTTTACGTTTGGCGTATAAATTTCATGCTTGAACTGCTACGAGGGCTTGTAGTCGTTAAAGTATGAAATTTATACGCCAAACGTAAACTTCAAACGCTAAATCTTAATTTACTGCTTTTAATAGTGAATACATGACTAGTGGTTAATTTGCTTTCTTAAATCAACTCTTTCTCAGCGCGACCCTATTAATCTCTTCATTCGTAACGATAGTTTTAGTCAATGGCAACATTTAATATAGCGATTTATGAGCTTTGAAAGTAAAGCGAGATCGTATATGATCAAATTACGCATTATTACCAACAAATTTAAAAACATAAACATACCTTTCGCCGAACATAACTTCGGCCCCTTGAGACGTATGGTCATTTTGATATTCTTGATGAATTAAGCATTGAAAATACCATGTATAGTGTTATTTGCAAGCTTCTATCTGACTTTTAGTGCCGAATTTTACATTTCTGGCCTGAATTTGCGATAATCCCAACCGGAAATACGACTAAATATCGTCAAAACAATGCCACCTTTGTATCGCCTGTCTCTGGAAATGCCAGAAATGGTTCTACAGGTCAAAGTGCACCTATACGCGTGAGTTTGACGTCATCCCGGCTAAAGGAGCTCCTTATTGGCCAAGTATTGCGTAATACACGCGCTTGCGAGTAAAACCCGATACTTTAAAAATTCAAAATAAATATTTTTACTCGCCGTATTCATACGATACTTTCTACACGAATGCGCTTGAATACAAAGAGTATTTTACTCATATAGCCTTTCAGAAAATGACGAAAGGTTTAGAAAATATTCAAGTTTTTCTCTTTTCCCGTTTTAATGTTTGGCCAAGCGGTGAAGTATAAATATATGATTGTTTCGGTTTGTGTAATGTTTTGACGGCACTTGACCCCCGTTCGAAAGGTTGTTTTATGAGGATTTCAATGGGTTTTATTTTAAAGGGGGGTAAATACTCGCCGAGATATTTACATTAGAAAAATTGAATCGTAATGTAATGCGAAACCACGCGCTGAGAAAGAGTGACATCATTGATAAGGAGCACAAGTTTAATAATTGTTTAACATATTTCAAAACTGGTCTAAAAGCTATTACCGCCATTTGCAATTGAGCGTGCACCGTGCATTTTTTTCGAGTTGTTTTAGCATTGAAATTAACATGTAACTATGGGCGGAGCGACGTGTTACTAAGATAATAGAGTTGATAATAGAGTTGTAAAATCAAAAACTTCGCTAGCGGTTTGAGTCTTTGACGTTTGCCGTAAACGTCAATCTTAAGGTACCCTGGTTCCAGAGGTTTAAAATAAACCTCTGGTTGAAAGCGGCAATTGATTCATCGAGCCGCGCCAATCAGTTTGAATTAGGGTCAGATCCTGACTCTGTCTTCTGATTGGATGATTGTATTAAAGCTCTCTGATTGGTTATAGATGTTTTATTTGAATCAATCAGAGAGCTTTAATACAATCATCCAATCAGGAGACAGAGTCAGGATCTGACCCTAATTCAAACTGATTGGCGCGGCTCGATGAATCAATTGCCGCTTTCAACCAGAGGTTTATTTCTCCTCTCCCCTTCGCAATGAAAATAATAAAAATAAACCTCTGGAACCAGGGTAATCTTAAGGTGTCTATTAACTACACACCACTACGTTTGGCACTCCGGATGCAAATCACTACGCTACGGTAAATTTGCCGTAGCGTCGTAGTGTAAACGCGGCCTCAATTGGAACGACAGTAAACATAGCACGTACCTACGTTCCTGTAAAATGTACAGCTGTTTTTCAGCTGTTGTTTATACCGCTTTAGAATAATAATTCATTTATGTAATATGGTAATACCTATTCTCACACATCATTGGATATACTCATAGCATTTCGGCCAATGACATGCAGGCTGCTAGTGCACACAGGGCATTTTTTAACTATATAACTGGGGGGGCCAAAGCCCCCCCAGCCCCCATGGTGGCCCCCCCCCCTCCCATTCAACCATTTTGCCCCCCCCCCAGTCCAAGTCCCTTTTCTCTAAAATATAAGCAAAACATGGAATTTAGAAGGGAGGTTTGATATTCTAGTAACTGAAATTTGCTTTGTGAATCTTATGTCCTGTCTTTTATGTTTAATAAATACCTTATTAGATTTTAAACATTTCCCAGGCAGTGGATTGCATTACCCAGACCCTATAGATTTGAGTTGTTGGACAAGTTAGTGACCGCAGGGGGGCAACAGGCCCTCAACCAAGTGTTTTATAAGGGGAGGGGGGGGGATAATTTTGGCCCCCACCAAAAAAAAAACAATTTGATTTCGAAACTAGAAGTATTTGAAATCATATATACATATAATCAAATATCTGTAATCGATATTTTGATAACATTTCTCATAATAATCCATCCTGACTCGTGGATATCATAGACTCACAAATCATAATGAACGAATTAATGAAAGGGCCTAACAAATGACGTATAGAAGACTTTGAAAATGCCATTTCCGACGATTTAGAGACGCAAAATTTTCAAAATTTTTCCGCTCTGTGCTAACCATGGTGGCGTTTCGTGGGAGTCGGGAACTCTAAGTTTATCAAGCTGGCTCCCTAAGTGACGGCCAAGTTGTGGTATCTACATAAACATACTATGCAAGTACTTAACTGAAGGTTCAGTCTATATCTACAGCATAATGTAATGCTGTATATCCAAAAATCTGTTTTAGAAAATGCAGGGAATTGCAGTCATAGGGGTAGAAATATACAAACATTTTCTGGGAGAGAAAACCCCAGACCTCTCCAGGGCCGTAGCAACCGCGGGGGGGGGGAGGGCTGGGGGGCTGCAGCCCCCAATAATTTGCTAATAATCATTCATTTTTCAAAATCATGCAGACCTTTATCATTTAATCCATGACAAACTTCAAAGAATGAAGATATTACCCATACTTTCCTGCAACTTATCCAAAATATCGTTAATTAAATACACTTGCGCCCATTTAGTACTACTGAACTCTAAATTTCCACATACTAAAAACGCTGTTTTTTGACAATCAGAAATCTGTCAAATCTTCCCCAAAGTCCAGGAAATGGCATTTCAGAGACTCTAAATTTAAAAATTTCCTCGGGCCTTCGGCCCTCGCTTTCAGCGCCCCCAAACGAAAGAAGCTTCCTACGGCCCTGCTCTCCCCCCACACTACTATTAAATGCGATACCACACCAAACGTTTTGTTACCAACAAACCATCTATCATTGCTCCACACTCTGTATAGTATGGTCCCTTTTTGTAGATGGCCCCCCCACTGACGAATTCTTAAAAAATGCCCTGAGTGCACATGGTGTTCTGGAACAGTGTTTCAGTTTATTATATATGCGTGCAACCGCTTTAGAATAATAATTCATTTATGTAATATGGTAATACCTATTCTCACACATCATTGGATATACTCATAGCATTTCGGCCAATGACATGCAGGCTGCTAGTGCACATGGTGTTCTGGAACAGTGTTTCAGTTTATTATATATGCGTGATTTGCTGTTATTTGTATATCTAAGTATGCTTTTGCAACATTTTTACTCGTTGATTTTTCCCAACCCTGGCCGCCTGGCGTACAAATAGCATGTAATAATTATATGTCGATATATAGCGGTTAACCCTTCAAAATAACGTTCTATGCAGTGTGCATTGGATACACAAAATATGTCGCTTCCAAATCCCCAGTGCTATGAACAATTGAGAGTTTGGCAAATACAAGGGCAACCGCAACGGCAATATAGTCATCAACAATAGCATTAATCGTCAAAGACAAAGGCGAATGTAAATTACATGGTCTTAAGCGTTGTGCAATGCCGTAGTTGTTGAAACATTTGCATCATTTTCACGGCGCATGCCTACGGCGACAGTTAATTCTTTCGATGTTATTTGAGGTGTTTTATTTGAATTCGCGGACTATTTTTACAGGAATACTTAAACAGGCAAATTAAGTGTAGTAATGTATACTTTGGCTCAAATGCAACAATACAAGCAATTATATTTTCCCCGTTGCCGTTGTCGTTCCAGGTTTCCAAACTCTCTATTGGCTCGACTGCGATGGCACTTGTATTTAGAAACCACGTCTAAAGGCCCATTTCCACTCAGGGAAATTTTCCGCAGAAAGAAAATTTTGTAAAATGAGATTGGCGGACACAAATTTTCCGTCGGAAAAAAATTTTGAAGTTGAAAATTTTCAACTTTTAACAATGACATTTTTGGAAAATTTTCTGTTCATGGAAAATTTTCTTGACTAACTCGGATTTGAAATATTACGTATTGTATATTAAAAAGCTGTTCCAGGTGGATTTTTTGGTCTGAAATAGTATGATAATCTTCGTTGAATCTTAAGTTTGCCATTTTTGCATGGATTTCAAATGTTTTATTATTTGTGAGGAAAAATTTGATTCTCGTAGACGATCTACTCTTAAACTATCGTGCACGTTGTTGTAACAAGTTTGGAACAAGCTGTTAACAACTTGTAACAAGCTTGATGGCATATAAGTCATGATATAACAAGAACGTTACAAGGTTGACGACACAAGGTTGTAACGAAATTGTTATATCATGACTGTATCGGACTTGTTGCAACAACCTCGCAACAGGTCTGATAATATCAACAAGGTTGTTACAAGTTGTTAACCACCTGTTACAACTTGTTGACAACTGAAACAAGCAATGCGAACACAACTTGTTGACGGCTTGTTGGCTACAAGATATGAGATTCAGTTTGCGTGTGAAGATTTTTCGCAACAGGCTTGTAGCAAGCTAGCTTGTCAACAAGTTGTAACAATGCTGTTATTTTATCAAGTTGCTACAAGGTTGTCACTCACAACTTGTTGCTAAATTGTCGAACTGTAGGACGATAACAAGTTGTTGGAACAACTTGTAACAAGTCTGTTGAGCTCGACAATTGCAACCTTGTAGCAAGTTGTCAATAATTCAAGCCGTTAATTGAAGAATGCGCGGCACAATCCTCGATGCTACAAGGTTGTTGGGCTCAACAGACTTGTTACAAGTTGTTCCAACAACTACAACTTGTTATCGTCCTGCAGTTCAACAAGCTGGGAACAAGCAGTGCGAACACATCCAGTTGACATCTTGTCGGAACGGACAGGGCCGCCGAGAGGTTGGCGGAGGCCCGGGGCGAATTTTTTTTTTAGGGGCCCCTATTTCAAAATTTTTTTTCAAAGTTATTGGAACAAGTTGTAACAAGTCTGCTGAGCTCGACAGCCTTGTAGCAAGTTGTCAATAATTCAAGCCGTTGGAAAATGCAAGCGCACTGCTCGATGGTCCGCTAGCAAACTGAATTGTTGACAACTTGCTTTAAGGTTGTTGGGCTCAACAGACTTGTTACAAGTTACTCCAACAATCAACCTGCAATTCAGCAAGCTGGGAACAAGCAGTGCGAACACATCCAATTGACAAGTTGTCGGAACAGCATTGCAACAAGTCTGCTGGAGGTTTGTTAATTTACAACTTGACCGTTTTTACGTGATCGACTGCATGTGTAGTCCCAGGCTTTCTCGCTTCTGTTTGGCATCGCTTGGCGAACGAATCGAACGAACAAATGATGTGAACGGCTTGTTGACAACTTGCTACAAGGTTGTTGAGCTCAACAGACTTGTTACAACTTGTTCCAACAACTTGTCATCGTCTTGTGGCAAATTGATACAACATAAACAGCATTGTTACAACTCGACAAGCAAAAATCTCACATCTTGTAGCAAGTCTACCAACAAGTTGCGTTCGCACTGCTCGCCCCAAGTTGTCAACAACTTTGGGACAAGCTGTTAACAGTTGTAACAACCTTGTTGACATTGTCAGACTTGTTGCAAGGTTGATCCAAAAGTTCGCTACAGTCATGATATAACAATATTGTATCAGATTTGTTCGAACAGGCTGGGAACAATCAGTGCGGACACATCCAGTTGACAAGTTGTCGGAACAGCATTTATGTAACATGAAGGATGATTTTTAAATAAATGACGGGTTACCTCAAAAACCTTCAATAAAATAAAGCGCCTGCACGCAGGCTAAATGACACTCTATGCAGTGTGCATTGGATCTTACACAACATCCGTGTTGCCTCCATTTCTAATAACGTGAACATGGGCCGGGCAGTGTCGCGTACGTGTTTTGTTCTGGCTGCCCCTACTCGAAAATCGGGGTAATCCAATGTTATGTGACTGTCTTCTGTTCCATTTCATTAGTGTTACGAAAATCCGGAGTTCTCCGAAGATTAAATGGAGAAGCTTGCTGGAGGAGGTGCCCAACCAAGCGAGAATCAAATTTTTCCTCACAAACGACAAAACTGGAAAGAGCAATAGATTAAATATTTCAAATCCATGCAAAAATGGCAAACTTAATGCACTAGTCAATGTAAATCCCCGCCCCCTCCCCCCAACCGGGGAGGAGCGGGGGATTTAGCGGGAAAGTGGTCAGCTGTGATTGTAAATATGTCCCCGATAATGGGGGACTTGGACGACATTTTTCTTTCGGTAGACGATGCGGAGACGAAAGCGAGGGAATGGATTCAGTGGTCAACATATATATCCTGTGTTGCTGTTTTAGTTTTCTTTACAAGAAAAGTTTAAATACAATAACATAAATGAATTTGATTTTCTATTGCTGATTTATGAAATATACAAAACTATTTTCCCGGGGTTGAAACACATGCGGGGACATTGATTAATCACCCTTTCCCCGGGGGCGGGGGCAATTTCGATTTTTTACCACCTCTAAGTGAAAATCCCCCGCCTATCCCCGGTTCGGGGGGGGGGGGGGTTACATTGACTGGTGCATAAGATTCAACGAAGATTATCATACCATTTTGAGCATTGATTTGAAATTTGCTTGTGATGTTACTCTGAGTTGGATATACACTCAGAGTAACATCACAAGCATCTTATTCACCTGAGTACATTACACCAACACAGCAAATATCATGAATATTAGATTACATTGATATCGAACGAACTAGACTCAGTTCCGAAATATCACATACTCGAACCGACCTGACCGCGTAGCTCAGTTGGCAGAGCATTGGGCTAGTGTTGCAAAGGTCGTAGGTTCGATTCCCACCGTGGTCAGGCATATCCTTCAAGCCTGCCCGGTGTGGATATACACTCAGCGTAACATCACAAGTATCTTATTCACCTGAGTACATTACACCAACACAGCAAAGATTTGAAATTTGTTCAACTGCGCTTTCCACTTTTGTGGTTTTGAGGAAAAATTTGATTCGGCACTGGGGTAGTTCTTTAGCTCCCATATACCAAAGTTTTCCCGCCATATGACGTCAGCATCGTAATGTTTCCGCCATAGACGTCAGTTACGTCCGGGGCTAAACCATATAGACGTCATTTACGTCCGGGGCTATATATCTACACCCCCTGTGCCGAATCAAATTTTTCCTCACAAGCGACCAAACTGGAAAGGACTGTTGAACAAATTCAAATCCATGCAAAAATGGCTAACTTAAAATTCAACGAAGATTACCAGAACTATTTTGACCCAAAAATCTACCTGGGTCATTTTTATGAAAAATTGAGGGGAGACGAAAATGATTATCCATCAGTAGTGTTGGTAATTAAAGCAATCCACGAGTTTTGGTCGGTCTTTAAGGCACCAAAAGGCACGGATGTTCGATATCTCGAGTTTGGTGGTGGACCTTCTATAGCCAACCTTGTTTTTGCCTGTCCAAAAGTGGATCATATTGTCTTTGCCGAGTATGCAGAAGCGAATAGGCAAGCCGTGAAATCGTGGATTGCTGGTGACCCAGACGCATTCGACTGGATGCCTTTAATTGAAATCGCTGTTCTTGAACTCGAACAAGGACGTGGCATTCTAGAAAGTCCTACTGTACCGCGAACAGACAAAGAGATGCTCGACTGTGTAAATCGTGCTAATGAACTGAAACGAAAAATAAAATCTGTTGTTCCATGTGATGTGTTCAAAACACCAATAGTCCAACTTGATACGGACGACGTTGCCAAATCGTTCGACGTCGTCTCCACCAGCATGTGCCTTTATACATGTGTGTCATCTGAGGTGCACTACAAGAACACCGTCGCAGAACTTTGCAAATTACTCAAACCAAACGGGTATCTATTCATTCTCGGCTTCATAGGGCAGACGTTTTATCATGTCGGCGAAGAAAAGTTTTCTACCTTTCCCCTAACCGAGAAAGTGGTGAAAGAAGCAATGAATGAAGCAGGAATGCAAATTTTGAAATTTGTATCAACTCCAGTATTGTACTCAACCGAGTGTTTTGATGGTAAAGCTATATATTGTACTCATGGCAGAAAATCTGCGGCCAGAGAGTAACAATCAACACAAACTTGCAACAATTATTAGTAGAATTTGGGCTTTTTGGTTATTACAGTTAGCATGTATCCACGTTTCTGTAAAATTTACAGCTGTTATTTACCGCTTTATAACAATAATTCATTTATGTACTATGTAATTAAATAGCTTGTATTGTATAATAAAAACCTGTTCCAGGCAGATGTTTTGGTCAAAAAAGTATGATAATCTTCGTGGAATCTTATATTAAGTTTGCCATTTTTGCATGGATTTGAAATATTTAATCTACTGCGCTTTCCAGTTTTGGCGTTTGTGAGGAAAAATTTGATTCTCTCGCTTGGTTCGGCACATGTTGTACACGTTGTTCTAACAAGTTTGGAACAAGCTGTTAACAATGTGTAACAAGCTTAATGGTATTATCAGACTTGTTACAATGTAGTTTTAACAAGTCGAATACAGTCATGATATAACAAGAATGTTACAAGGTTGACGACACAAGGTTGTAACAATATTGTTATATCATGACTGTATCGGACTTGTTGGAACAACCTTGCAACAAGTCTGATAATATCAACAAGGTTGTTACAATTAGCAGTTGTTAACAGCTTGTTCCAAACTTCTTGGCAACTTGGAACAAGCAGCGCGAGATTTTTGCGTGTGAAGATGTATTCGCAACAGGCTTGTAACAAGTTTGTCAACAAGTTGTATTAAACAATGCTGTTATTTTATCAAGTTGCTACAAGGTTGTCACTCACAATTTGTTGACAAATTGTTGAACTGCAGGACGATAACAAGTTCTTGGAACAACTTGTAACAACTCTGTTGAGCTCGACAGCCTTGTAGCAAGTTGTCAACAAATCAAGCCGTTGGCAAATGCAAGCGCACTCCTCGATGGTCCGCAAGCGAACAGAATCGTTGACAACTTGCTACAAGGTTGTTGTGCTCCACAACTTGTTATATCGTCCTACAGTTCAAAAAGTTGGGAACAAGCAGTGAGACCACATCTAGTTGACAGGTTGTCGGAACGGCATTGCTACAAATCTGCTGGAGGTTTGTTACAACTTGTGCGTTTTTACGTGACTGTATAGTCCCAGGCTTTCTCTCTTCTGTGTGATATCGTTTGGCAAACGAATGGAACGAAAAAAGGATCTGAACGGCTTGTTGACAACTTGCTACAAGGTTTTTGAACTCAACAGAAATGTTAGAAGTTGTTCCAACAACTTGTTATCGTCTTGCGGCAACTTGATATAACATGAATAACATTGTTACAATTTCACACGCAAAAATCTCACATCTTGTAGCAATTAAGTCTGCCAACAAGTTACGTATACGTTGGCACTGCTCGCCCCAAGTTGTCAACAAGTTTGGGACAAGCTGTTAACAGTTGTGACAGCCTTGTTGACATTGTCAGACTTGTTGCAAGGTTGATCCAACAAGTCCGATGCAGTCATAATATAACAATTTTGTTACAACCTTGTCTCGTGAACCTTGTAACATTCTTTTTATATGTATCAGACTTGTTTGAACAAGCTGGGAACAATCAGTGCGAACACATCCAGTTGACAAGTTGTCGGAACAGCATTTGTAAGATGAATGATAGATTTTTAAATACATGGCGGGTTACCTCAAAACCTTCAATAAAATAAAGCGCCTGCTACGCAGGCTAAATGACACTCTATACAATGTGCGTTGGATCTTACACAACACATGTCGCCTCCGTTTCTAATAACGTGAACATGGGCAGTGTCACGTGCATGTTTTGTTCTGGCTGTCCATACCCGAAAATCGGGTAATCCAATGTGGTAATCAGAACAGTCATGCGACTGTTTTCAGTTCCATTTCATTAGTGTTACGAAAATCTGGAGTTCTCCGAGGATTAAATGGAGCCGCTTGTTGGAGGTGGTGCCCAACCAAGCGAGAATCAAATTTTTCCTCACAAACGACCAAATTGGAAAGCGCAGTAGATTAAATATTTCAAATCCATGCAAAAATGGCAAACTTAATGCATCAGTCAATGTAAATCCCCGCACCTCCCCCAACCGGGAAGGGGCGGGGGGGGGGGCGGAAAAAGTGGACTATTTCCGCAAACTTACATTTTCTCCTAAAAAATCAGCCTTTTAATTTGTATGCTTAATTAATGCGTTTGCCTAATTTGCTTATGTCAGCAACATGCAAATTAGGTAAAGGCATTAATTAAAAATGCGAAAGGCTGATTTTTTAGGTAAAAGTGAATAGTTAAAGGGCTTAAACTAAAGAAAATTATCCAAAATTTTGAGCAGTAATTAACAATCCAACAAAGTGTCCATTCATTAACTCAAAATACGATTAAAACTTTTAAATTTCGTGCGCAAGCCATTTTTAATTTGATGGAAAAAAAACACACCCACTTGGTTTACAAAATTTGAGTTCGAGAAATTTTTTTCATTATTCTACATTATAAGTACCCAAAGAAACTATATAAAAAAACTGGATACCAGTAGCTGTTTTGCGAAATTGAGAGCAATTTCAAATCTGTTCAGTTTTAGTTTTTGATACACCCTGTATTGGAGTATCCTACATGATAAGTACCCAAAGAAACTATATAAAAAAACTGGATACCAATAGCTGTTTTGCGAAATTGAGAGCAATTTCAAATCTGTTCAGTTTTATTTCTTGATACACCCTGTATTGGAGCTAATGGACTACTCCCCCCAGTGGCGAATGAAATTTTTCCTCGAATTAAAACGACAAAAGTGGAAAGCGCAGTCGAACAAATTTCAAATCTATGGTCAAAATAGTATGAAAATCTTCGTTGAATCTTATACACAAGTCAATGTAAAGCCCCCCCCCCCCCCGCGGGGAGGGGCGGAGATTTTCATTTAGAGGTAGTAAAAGAGCGAAATTGCCCCCGCCCCCAGGGAAAGGGTGATTAATCAATGTCTCTCAACGCGGTAAAATAGTTTTGTATATTTCATAGATTAGCAATAGATAATCAAATTCATTTATGTTATTATATTTTAATTTTTCTTGTGAAGAAAACTAAAATAGCTACACAGGATATATATGTTAACCAATGAATCCACTCCCTCGCTTTCATCTTCGCATCGTCTACCGAAAGAGAAAATGTCGTCCAAGTCCCCATCATCGGGGACATATTTACAATCAAAGCTGACCACTTTCCCCGCTACACCCCCCGCCCCTCCTCGGTTCGCCATTTTTGCATGGATTTGAAATATTTAATCTAGTGCGCTTTCCAGTTCTGTCGTTTGTGAGGAAAAATTTGATTCTCGCTTGGTTGGGCACCACCTCCAACAAGCGGCTCCATTTAGTCTTCGGAGAACTCCGGATTTTCGTAACACTAATGGAATGGCACTGAAAATAGTCGCATGGCTGTTCTGATTACCACATTGGATTACCCCGACGCAATGTAGCGTTTTCCCGCCATATGACGTCGGGGTAATCCAATCAATCTCGAAACCAGAGCCTGCAATCCTCTGTGGAGGCTTGCTACAGAGGATTGCAGGCTCTGGTTTCGAGATTATAATCCAATATGGTAATCAGAACAGTCATGCGACTGTTTTCAGTTCCATTCCATTAGTGTTAGAAAAATCCGGAGTACTCCGAAGATTAAATGGAGAAGTTTGCTGGAGGGGGTGCCCAACCACGCGAGAATCAAATTTTTCCTCACAAACAAAACTGGAAAGCGCCGTAGATTAAATATTTCAAATCCATGCAAAAATGGATTTGAAATATTTACAAACATGTAAATCCCCGCATCTCCCCCAACCGAGGAGGGGCGGTGTAGCGGGGAAAGTGGTCAACTTTGATTGTAAATATGTCCCCGATGATGGGGGACTTGGACGACATTTTCTCTTTCGGTAGACGATGCAGAGACGAAAGCGAGGGAATGGATTCAGTCGTCAACATATATATCCTGTGTTGCTATTTTAGTTTTCCGGCTTTACAAGAATTTAATGAATTTGATTGCCTATTGCATGCTAATCTATGAAATATACAAAATGATTTTCCCGGAGTTGAGAGACATTGATTAATCATCGTTTTTCCGGGGGCGAGGACAATTTCGCTCTTTTACTACCTCTAAATGAAAATCCTCGCCCTTTCCCGCTTGGGAAGGGGGGTTTACATTGACTGGTGCACAAGATTCAACGAAGATTATCATACTATTTTGACCAGATTTGAAATTTGTTAAACAGCGCTTTCCACAAACGCTTTTCCGTTTTTGAGGAAAAATTTGATTGGGCACTGGGGTGGAGTAGTCCTTTAGCTCCAATATAGCAAAGATTTCCCGCCATATGACGTCAGCATCGTAATTTTCCCGCCATAGATGTTATTTTCGTCCGGCGCTAAATAACTACTCCCCCTGTGGCTGTGCCGAATCAAATTTTTCCTCACAAGCGACCAAACTGGAAAGAGCAGTTGAACAAATTCAAATCCATGCAAGAATGGCTAACTTAAGATTCAACTCTGAGATTCAACGAACATTACCAGAACTATTTTGACCCAAAAATCTACCTTGGTCATTTTTATGAAAAATTGAATGGAGACGAAAATTATTATCCATCTACTGTGTCGGTAATTAAAGCATTTCATGAGTTTTGGTCGACCTTTAAGCCACCAAAAGGCACGGATGTTCGATATCTCGAGTTTTGGTGGTAGATCTTCCATAGCCAACCTTGTTTTTGCCTCATGTCCAGAAGTGGATCATATTGTCTTTGCCGAGTATGCAGAAGTGAATAGACAAGCCTGCGCATTGTAAGCTGCCAAAATTAGCATTGCACACGACTGGATGCGTTTAATTAAAATCGCTGTTCTTGAAATCGAACAAGGACGTGACATTGTAGAAAGTCTAGCATCTCTTTGTCTGTTCGTACAACAGGACTTTAAGTTCTGTTATACGAACAGACAATGAGATGCTCGACTGTGTAAATCGTGCTAATGAACTGAAACGAAAAATAAAATCTGTTATCCCAAAGCAACAATAGTCCAACTTGATAGGGATGGCGTTGCCAACCGTTCGACGTCGTGTCCAGCTGCGTGCAGGGACGTCGCTATAGGGGGGAGGGGGGGTGTGGGGTGTGGGGGTGTAACACCCCCAATAATTCAAACGTTGCAGGTCAAAATGGAACTGATATGTGCCCAAAGTTGGTCAAAATGGAACTGGTATTTGCTTAAAATTGAAGGTAAAACTAGGAAAAATTTGGTGAAAGTTTGGGAAATAAGATGGTTGAAGTTGTTAAAATTTATGAAATGGTTCGCACTTTTAACAATCTTAATATAAAGCTTCAGTTACGTTTGCGGTGAAAAAATCGGAATCATTGCTTATATTGGTCGAAAAATTTTGAATATGCTTATAATAGTCCGGAAATTTTTTTTAGACTATATTAGTCCGGAAAATTGTTTTGACTCCCTCCCCCATCGACAACATTTCCGGGAAAAATTTTTTCGACTTGGTCAAAATCCTAGGAAAAGTTGGTCAAAACATGACCCCCCCCAATGTTGATGGCTTCGCGACGTCCCTGGCTGCATGTGCCTTTATGCATGTGTCAGAACTTTTCAAATTACTCAAACCAAACGGCTATCTATTCATTCTCGGCTTCATAGAGCAGACGTTTTATCATGTCGGCGAAGAAAAGTTTTCTACCCTTCCCCTAACCGAGAAAATGGTGAAAGATTAAGCAATGAATGAAGCAGGACAAATTTCACAATTTCCATTCCTGCTTAGCAGGAATGGAAATTGTGAAATTTGTACCAATTCCAGTATTGTATTCAGCAGAACGTAAAGATGGCAAAGGTATATATTATACTTATTGCAGAAAATCTGCGGCCAGAGAGTAGCGATCAACACGAACTTGCAACAATTATTACTAGAATTTGAGCTTTTTGGTTATTACATTTAGCAATCTGCATGTACCTACTTTCCTAGTGTAAAATTTACAGCTGTTGTTTACCGCTTTATAACAATAATTCATTTACGAGGGTCCTGAAGGGGTAAAATGGGAACTGGGATTGATCAATTTTTAGACTGGGAAAATGGGATTTGGGTTGCTGGGACTGGGATTTGGCCACTGGGAATGGGAAATGAAGTCCTCAAAAATGGGAATGGGATTGAGGTAATGCGAGTTGATTCCCAATTTTTCTACGTTTTAAGTATTTTAAAATACAATTTTGATCCGTTTTTGGTGTCTTTGGTCATGATTTTTGTTGTTAACTATATTATTCACAGCACTACCTGCGAACAGGCATACTCTGGCGCCCGGAATTCTGGGTTTTCTGATTATGTGTGTCTCAGAATGCTGCAAGTGCCATTTCCGGGATTCAAATTTAAAAATTTTCTGTGCCTTCGGCACGGCCCCCCCCCCCCCCTAATATTTCATAGAGTGTCCACCACTTGCTTAAACGGTCTTAAAACTGTTTATTCTGCCGATAAATAAAGGGGTTTTTTATTGACTGGGATTTCAATAACTGGGACTGGGATTTCTAATAAAAATCCAACTGGGACTGGGATTTTGCCAAAATTTCAGGTGGGAAATGGGATTGGGACTCCCCCCCTTCAGGACCCTCATTTACGTACTATGTTAGGCCACATCAAATAAATTCTTCTCATCACTATACTTTGAAGTGTCAAAGAGGCGGGAGGTTTATGTTTTATATTTATATAATTTATATAGAGAATAATACATGGGTGCGCGGAAATACCAGATTTATTTCGAG
>CACRXK020008834.1:0-20142 GCA_902702795.2 Paramuricea clavata | reverse complement strand
ATTGAAGTTGTACTGTCACTTGACACTGCAGACATCCCACTAAGTTTCTTAATTTCCTTCCACTAACCGGAAGGATCACATTCTTTCAATTGTTTAACTCTTGAATCGTAATATTTTGCACGGCTTGACTTCCTCTCCCGATTAACTTGATTCCTAAGTAATCGGAAGGTAACCATGTCACCCAAGGACAAGGCTTCCTGGCGCGCACGTATCAACTTTTTAAGGTTTTCATTGAGCCATGGGGGCTCGTTAGCTATGATCGTTTTCCTCTTCATTGGAAGAAGGGAATTCATACCTGTGCTAACGATTTTTTCCAACATCGTAGTTTTTTCCTCACAAGAGATCTTATTATCTATCAAGGTTTGAACGAGGGGCATTTCACTCCAAAAAGCGTACGGGATTTTCGGATTTTTAAAAATCCGCGGATTTTTTAGCGGATTTTTCCCGGATTTTTTAGCGGATTTTTGAAGAGAAAATTTGCTGGATTTTCCGGATTTGTTCGGATTTTTTCTGGATTTTTGAAAATCTGTTGGATTTTCCGGATTTGTTCGGATTTTTTCTGGATTTTTTTAACTATAGAGTTATAGAGCTAGGTAACGTTTTGAATTTGAACAAATAATCTTAAGTTGTACGACGTCTACAACGTCAACGTTATGCCAGGACGTCAGGGTCGAGCAGAGGACTGGGACTAGGACCACAGCCTTCAGAAACTAACGAAGGCTGGGCATGCAGTCATTTTGTTTAAAATTCAAACAAGTTCATTATTCTTTCAAAAGCAGTAAAAGACAATGGTGAATAACTTTTGGTTTTGCAATTATATTTTACAACATAACGTCATTGTAACAAGAACACATATTTAGTAGTAATAGGCTAAAAAAACTTAGCGTATACTCGAGCGTATAAATGGAAATGTAGAGTGGTCCAATAATTACGAAATATAATGACAGCCGAGCGATCACGGTAAGCGTTTAGCTTTCGCTGTCCGCCATTCTGAACGTGGCAAAGAACCTTTACGAGTAAATTACACCAAGTACTTCATATATTTTTTTGTGGATTTGCGGATTGTTTAAGGATTTTGAAGGATTTCTGTGGATTTTTGAAGGATTTCTGTGGTTTTTAAAGGATTTTTTGGATTTTGATGGATTCAACGGATTTTGAGGATTTCATGGATTTTTTCTGGATTTTTTGACGAAGTGTACGGGATTTTTGGAGTGAATTGCCCCTCGGGTTTGAATGTCAACAGCTTCCAAATATGTTCTCATTGCTAAACGTTTCGTTGGTCCAATGTCCCTTGTTTTGATGCTTGTTTTGGACTTGGACTTGGATGTTGTTGTTCGGGAGAGCGGTAAAACTTTAACCGTTACGTGATCAGAAAGACCGAGGGGAGAGAGTTTAATGGGGGAAGCATAATAGTCTTTCAAATTAGTTAGGATGAGGTCCAAGGTGTTCCGGCCACGTGTGGGAAAGTTCACAATTTGCTTAAGCCTAAAGTTACGTTTGATTCTAGAGACATTTAAGTTGTTAAAGTCTCCAAGCAGGATGACACCACTATTGGGAAAACGAGATTCGATTGTTGATAGACATTTTAATAAATGATCTAATATCTCTTGATTGTTAGCACTTGGAGGATGGTATAACGTTCCAATAATTATGCATGGAATTCCCCTTGGAAGACGAGTAGGGCGAATATGAACCCAGACGATTTCAAAATTGCTGTCTAAAAGGTCTTGTACAATGTTGTATTGAATATTATTCCTAACGTACATACAGACTCCCCCGTGTTGACTGTTAATTCTGTCAAGGCGAACCAACCTAAATCCTGACACATTAACAACGTTATCATCGATATGATCTCTGAGCCACGTTTCGGTAATACAAGCTATTTCTACATCACTATTGAGGATAACTTCGCGTAATTCATCTATTTTGGGCACCAATGACATAACATTAGATAGCATTAGGGAGGGAACGAACGTATGTTGGGAACCCGGCAAGTGTTTAATAGGAATTTTAATTAAATTATTTGGCCGGATGGAGTCATGTCGATATCGCACATTATATTTCTTATTAATTCGTTTCGAGATTATAACAGGAATTGTGCTTACTGTCTCATTGTCGCACGAACAATTGTCAGGTAAACATGGAGTGGAGCTCTGTTTAGAAGGATTTAGTAAAATCTGTTTTGGTGGATCTGGGAGGATAATCGGGGAAAACTGGACGCGGGTAGTGGGATTTCCATTAACGGCCTTGGATAAGATGGGGGTCGCCATGGGTGTAGGCTGTACGTTTGGAGCTGCTGAGGTTGGGCTGTGTGGACGTTTGGTGGCAATGGCACTTGCGCTCGGGATAAAAAAGAGGCAGGTGGCAAATGGCTACTAGTAGTGGTTTTTAATACCGACCTTCTGGTTGGTACCCAAACGTGTATACTATAAAAAGTCACTAGGTATGGTCCTTGATGAGCAGTTGAAGTGGGACAAACACAATGAAGTTCATTGCAAAAAAATTTCAAATAGTATAGCTCTGCTAAAAAGAGCTAGACCTTTCGTTCCTAGACACACATTAATTAAAATGTATAATGCCTTTGTTTTGCCTCACTTTAATTACTGCTCTACAATATGGAACGATGGATCATGTACTATAATTAATAAACTTTCAAAATTACAAAGGAGAGCTGCGCGTGTAATTACTTCAAGTACATAAGATATTCGTTCCTCCCAAATCTTGAAAGACCTTAATTGGAAACCAATTGAAGATGACTTAAAAAATAGGGAAACTGTTATGACATTCAAAGTTTTAACCGGGAAAGGACCGGATTATTTACAGCAATTATTTACTGAGTGCAATAACGATAATTACAGTCTAAGAAGTAATAACACCAAATTGGCACTCCCAAAACCAAGGACTAATTTCTTAAAAAGAAGCTTCTCATATAGAGCGGCAAAGTCCTGGAACGAATTATCTGATGATATAACTGAAGATTTCTGTGAGCTATCAGTTAACGCTTTCAAACGGCGACTTGATAAAACCGCTTAATTGGTTGGATCATTTGATTATACATTAATTATACCTTAATTTAGTATTGTATCATAGTAAATAGGATTTCGTTTTTATTACACGGCCCTTTGAAAACCAGTACCTCTTGTAAATATAAAGTTAGTTTTTAATAGTTACTGAATAGGCTACCGTGTGTAAAGATTTTGATTAATAATAATAATAATAATAAAAAAACTCGCTGCTTATACCACTATATGTCTATATATATAATAGACTATCTTAGACACATATATATGCACGCACGCACCCACACAATTGTCGCGTTCTACATCGCATAAGGTCTCTACATTAAGACCTAGAGGGGTTTCCCCCACACTCGCTGCTTATACCCAGTGAACTCTATATATATATATATCTGGAACGATAACATTCAGTCATTTGATTGTGAAAACAATGAAGCCTCGATACCAGTCTTTCACGCGGATTGGACGTCAGTCTCAGTCCCTCAAACGTCAGGTTTACGCGGATTGGACGTCAGTTTCATTCCCCCTCTTGCAAACCGTTGCACGGCCAGTATAAATTTGAACGCAATCACGAAAAAAAGATTAAAAACATGGCCAACTCAATGCAATACATTTTAGGAGCAAACTGTTTTGCTCCTAAAATTTACTGCATTGAGTTCGCTGTCGGAAAAAAGTCGAGGAAAACTTCCCCGTGTGGAGAAAAGAATCACTTTTTCAAGTATATTGTGTCGTACTGTCGTTCTGGATGCACAAGGAAAGAGATGTTCTTGAGAGAAAATTTCATTTCACAGGTAGGTAAATTGACTTGTAACTTTGACTTTGCCATTTTTCGCGATTGTTTGAATTGTTTTTTAGTTTACCAGTTTTATAGTTTTTAGTCAATACACTGGCACGTTATTTTTTAAAGAATTTATTGTGTGATCGGAATTTGCCTGCCAGTAAAATGTAAATGAATATGTACGTGTGTTTGAATATAAATTAGACCATATGGGCTTAGTAAAAAATTATTTTAATAACTACGTTTCGGAGTATAACTCCATCTTCAGGTTAAAAGTGAATAAAGATATAAAAACTGTGATAAAAACTTTCAAAACAATTACAAATTTTATATGCAAGTGATTTTTAATACTGTAAGAAAGTTCTTGAACAGTTGATGACGAAGACAATGACGAATACTTATGTCGTGATTTTTTTGTCGGCTTCACTTTTCGCTCGCTGTTATCATTCCAGATATATATATATATATAGAGTTCACTGCTTATACCACTATATATATAATAGAACACCGCGGACAAACGTCTGCGCATGCGTCAACCTTACCTGTAATAGTATTGCGAACTTGATGAGAACACCGCGGACAAACGTCTGCGCATGCGTCAACCTTACCTGTAATAGTATTACGAACTTGATGAGAAGAACACCGCGGACAAACGTCTGCGCATGCGTCAACCTTACCTGTAATAGTATTGCGAACTTGATGAGAAGCTTTTCCGAACGTTTCCGAAGGCTCAAAATGGCGGTAAAAAGGAGTGACTTCATTGTGCGTCTTTACAGCCAGATTTCGAGCGCAAAAATAAACATGTCATTCTAAAAACTAGGAATAAATACAGCCAGAAGGTTCAAGAAATTGTATTGTACAAGAACATGAACTAAAGGTGATTGTTGACAAATTTATCGTCTGAAACATTTTGTTTATCAACTAAGCAACGACAATTTCCGAATTTTCGTTTGAGATACATTTCTTTAAAAAAAACTGTGTCGCCAAATATAAAAAATTTTCGTGTTCACAATAATTAAACTTTAGGATTTATTCTACAATTTGAGTGGGTTAAGAAGCTTAACTTTTCGAGAGTTTTCTTAACTTTTTAGTTTGAATATTTGTTTTGAATAATTTTGCAAAAATTTTCGAAGTCGTGTCCGTTAAAATCAACAATTTTTTACATGAATTATATTTCATTCCATACTTTAAATGCCAGGACGCTTTCAATTAATGTCTAGTCTACCCATTTGCTATATTTTCTCGTTTGTTTTACTAATTTTTGACCAATTAATAAGCATGTTTTTGTTTTAGAAATTGATATTCAAATTCCCCGCCATATTTTCATAATTTGGTGCATGCGCAGACGTTTTTCCGCGGTGTTATATAATAGACCATGTTAGACACATATATGCACGCACGCACCCACACAATTGTCGCGTTCTACATCGTATAAGGTCTCTACATTAAGACCCAGAGGGGTTTCCCCCACACGCGCTGCTTATACCACATACTATATATAATAGACTATGTTAGACACATACGCACGCACGCACCCACACAATTGTCGCGTTCTACATCGTATAAGGTCTCTGCATTAAGACCCAGAGGGGTTTCCCCCACACACGCTGCTTAAGACGAAGTTATATTCCGAATGGTGCAACATGCACCAGGCAAGCAAATAACCCGTTTGTGATTTACTTAGTTTCCATCCGTGTTCTGAGTCAAAAACCTTTCTGCATGCCTGTATCGATTCACTCGCGGAGTAGCCTGCAGTTTCTCTAGACTCACGTTTAAGCAAGAAATTTATGTGACAAACCACAAACTACTTCGAATTTCCTCAATTTCGCGTCTTTCTTGTTAGGAGTCTTATAGAACTCCAGTCATCGACCGAAAGTATAGAACAGGAAATGTCTACACGACATGTCTAGTATACGGTGAAAAATTTCGATATATTCAAAGGATTTATCGGAATTTTTCACCGTATATTAGACATGTCGTGTAGACATTTCCTGTTATATAATTAGGAACTTTCCACAAATTACTCATTAACTCCCATGACACATCAATTCATAACCATGCACTGACATTCGCTCTTCTAACCAATCACAATGCACTGGGCGTGCAATGAATCTATTATAAACAAATACATTTATAATGATGTGTTATCGGTAATTGTGACAGTCGCTCTTCTAACAAAACACCAGTGCATGGGCCTGCATGGAATGTATATAAACTGGCTGCATATAAGGAATCTAAGCCAAAACACGAAGAGCAAGGGCGCAAATCGGTAGAGCATCTGAAGATAACTAGGTAAGAAGACTTCATAATTATTGACCGTATTTGTGTAGAGAGTGAGATACTGAGAAATACATGCACAGTGACATATTTTCCATATCTTCACTATACTATCGATCACGTGACTTTTAGTATTTATACCGCAATTTTTTGCTTGGGACAATATTTTTTGCTTGGGACAATATTTTACTCACTCGCTGCGCTCGTTCGTAAAATATTGTTTTCACCACTCGAAGATAAAAGTCATATCTTCGCGCCGCCGTGTAATATCCTCTATATATTAAACCAATTAAAATACTGACGGTCGCTAAATTTCTTCATAGGAACAAAGCAAGATAACCATGGCAGAACATATAGAGATTAAGCTAACTCCACATGACTATGAAGTAGAGAATGCTCGATTACGGGAAGAGAATACACGATTACGAGAAGCGAATAGGAACTTAAAATCACAAGTTACACAATTGATGCTGAGAAATTATGAAAGACCTGAAACCTGTGCTGTGTGTCAATACCAACTCAGTAATGCACAAAGATGTACCGGAGCTACAATGCGGCCACTATCGCCACTTTAATGGAACGCTTTTAATGATACACATTGAACTACTCTATATGTACTGTATATATTTGGCAACTTATGAATAAAAAGAACTAAGGTCTAAGTCAATCCAATTATCGTCTGGAGAAATAGTACAAAAATCAGAGTTTAATCAGAGTTTAACCCTTTCTGAGTTTAATGCCGGCATATTTTAGCCTGCCATAGACTTATCGAAAATTGATGGTGTTATTTTTTTGTCTAATTTGAAAGATCATTGAAAACTGTAGAGTCAGGCCTCTTTGACAGATTTTTGTTTTAGCCCTAAAGCTGTATATCTTTAATACGACTGAACACAATCAGCAAAAAACAAATGTGGACAAATGTCGTGCTCATTATTCATTTTGTGGTAATTTATTTGATAGTGACAAAATTATATAACATTTTAAAGTAAGTTATTATGCATATGTGACGTAGAAAGTTGGTCCTTAATTGCACATGCATCATACAAAACGAAATATCTCCAAAATGAAGCAAGAAAACAAAAATCTGTCAAAGATGTATAAAATAAGTGTAGCTAATTCATATCAGCCAGGCTGGTCTATTTTTATTGACGGAAACTGTTTCAGAAGTTTTAAATTTTAATATTGTAATGTTGATCTCTTGCTTGTTTTGAATTCTTATAGTATAGTCTCTTTCGCAGTCGCTCTTTGTGTCAAGGCATGCGTTGTGACACAATTCCAGCAGTCTCTCTCCAGTCTCGAGTCATATGCCCTAAATTTAAGACAATGCTTCGAGATAATTTATCGATACCCCTTCTAAGTTATTGAACGGGGGGTAATTTTAAGATTTTCAGTCAACTATACATGCATGAACATGCATGTAGGCATTACTTCTTATTACACATGCATATGCAGTATGATCAGTAGCAAAGATGCTATATGTCGTACATGTCTATTTTTTGAAAGTTTCGTAGTTTACCTCAATAGCACCAGGACAACCACAAACAATAAACTGGTTATTACAATGCACCCTTCAATGCCCAGTCGTTGATAAAAGTAGGCTAAGGACACACAAATTAACAAGAGCATAAAAAAGTTCCCCTGGTTGGATATATAATGTATGCCCGAATAACTGAGACTATATACTGGAGATGAACTTCCTGTGTTTGGTTATGGATGCCAATACGAGACAGCTCCCAAGCAACAAACAGGTTGGTGAAGAACAGCGGGTTTAACAGACGAGCAAAAGGGTGGTCAAGCATTGTAAACACAATTGATAGTATCACTGCACTGTAGAAGACGGTGTTTCGCATTCGAGGTAATGCCATGATCTTAACAAATGTGTATGTGCGAGAACTGGAGAGTTGAAAGGCAATATCAACTGCATACTCCTGACAACTGTTACCAGATACCATCGGCTCGGCATCCACAAGATCTCTGGTTTTCGTTTCTCTCTGCTTTTGAATGACAAAGCCGACAGGATTGAGACGGTATTTGTCTAGTTGAGCCTTTTTCATTTCTCTAAACGGAATCGGTTTTCTTTTACCAGATATAACATTTCCAACAGCCGGAGTGCAGTAGTATCGACCACCATCGTGTATCACAACTGCCCAATGGTTGAGAGTAGTGGAACCAGAAAAATCTGCCTTGTCCATGTCTATTTGCTCAATGCACCTTGCTATGTAAAGCTTCTGATCAGTGTTGACATTCAATCACACATGTAAGCACTCTCCACGCCATAATTAATTACAGGCTATCTTTAAAACAGAGAACGAGGAATCCGGGAATTGGGAATCCAGGAAACGTGCAACTATAGAATAATACTACGAATAATACAGACAATGGTCGATGAACACACAGTATACACTGCGAATTAGTTGTCGTATTATATAGCTCATGCTTATGATATATTATAGATGTATAAATAAAAAGCTATGAATAACAAAGAAAGCAGTGTCAATATTATAATAACAATACAATATTGTGGTTCAGGTCAGCATATACAGCTACTCCTACTGCATGAGAACGAATTTTCCGTCTAGTGTAGAAAAACAATGTTCGAAGACTACGTGTTCCACGTTGCTGTCTCTGTGAGTTATATTTGCCTATTTGTTGTCCTCACTTTCTACAAGTATGATGTGATATTCAGGACAGGAGTTATTTTGGTGGCAGCCATTGGCTTTTTCTTTCCTATACTCTATGGGCTTCCCTACATCATTATTGTATGGAGAGTGCTTGTAGGATTGAATGTCGCCACTGATCGGAAGCTTTACATAGCAAGGTGCATTGAGCAAATAGACATGGACAAGGCAGATTTTTCTGGTTCCACTACTCTCAACCATTGGGCAGTTGTGATACACGATGGTGGTCGATACTTCTGCACTCAGGCTGTTGGAAATGTTGTATCCGGTAAAGGAAGAAAGATTCCGTTTAGAGAAATGGAAGAGGATAAAGTAAACAAATACCGTCTCAATCCTGTCGGTTTTGTCACTCAAAAGCAGAGAGAAACGAAAACCAGAGATCTTGTGGATGCCGAGCCGATGGTGTCTGGTAATAGTTGTCAGGAGTATGCAGTTGATATTGCCTTTCAACTCTCCAGTTCTCGCACATATACATTTGTTAAGATCATGGCATTACCTCGAATGCGAAACACCGTCTTCTACAGTGCAGTGATACTATCAATTGTGTTTACAATGCTTGACTACCCTTTTGCTCAGCTGTTAAACCCGCTGTTCTTCACCAACCTGTTTGTTGCTTGGGAGCTGTCTCGTATTGGCATCCATAACCAAACACAGGAAGTTCATCTCCGGTATATAGTCTCAGTTATTCGGGCATACATTATATATCCAACAAGGGGGAACTTTTTTATGCTCTTGTTAATTTGTGTGTCCTTAGCCTACCTTTATCAACGACTGGGCATTGAAGGGTGCATTGTAATAGCCAGTTTATTGTTTGCAGTTGGCCTGGCGCTATTGAGGTGAAGACTGTTCTACGAAACTTTCAAAAAATGGACATATACATACGACATACGGTATAGCATGGACATATACATACGACATACGGTATAGCATCTTTGCTACTGATCACTGATGTTGCATATGTGTAATGAGAAGTAATGCCTACATGTTCATGTACATGTATAAAATATTACACATATACTTGACGGAAAATCTTAAATTACGTATACCACAGTTCATTAACTTAGAAGGGGATCAATAAAGTACCTCGAAGCATTGTCTTAAAGGGCATATGACTCGAGAGTTATGTTAGTTTACAAAATGGTCTGATAACAATATTATTTGGAATAACTTTTGAAATGATAGTGTCACATTCAATACAACAATAATAATAATAATAATAATAATAAAATAATAATTATATTAATATTATAATATTAATATAATTGAATTATTCAATTTAATGATAGTGTAACATTCGACTTAAGCCTGTCCTTAATGCTACCATTAGATCTACCCCTCTTAATTGAGTTATTTTAATAATATATAATATTAACCTTAACTATACTAACCAATGCACTTAACATTAGTCTTTACTATGATTAACTAGTTACTGATAAGTTGTTTTCCTTTCTTTCTATTCATTTTTTCTTTCAAACTCTGTAGCCATTTTTGTAATATTAAACCATTATTTTGTAAATATATATATATACGGCCATACCCTGTAAATTCATTTAGATTTCTCTGAAGAAGTTGTATTGTAAACAACGAAATGTTACCTATTAAATTTTTACTTTTACTTTGGTTTCAAAGTGATTTGCTTGGATCTGCTTTTTATCTTTAAATTAAGATTTCCGCTTGGTGCACCAATTACTATAACTTAACTATAGTAACCATACGCACTTAACATTAATCTTTACTGATTAACTAGTTACTGATAGGTTGTTTTCCTTTCTTTCTATTCATTTGTTCTTTCAAACTCTGTAACTGTTTTTGTAATATTAAACAATTACCGTAAACCTTCGACTATAAGCCCTGGGCTTATATTATTTTGCAAGCAATTTTTGATGGGCTTATATACAAGGGGGGGTCTTATACATGGAATCTTTTGTGTTACTTAAATAAACAAGTCAGTCATAAACAGGAAAATAAACATGTATTAATAATGTGCTTTGACTAACATAGTAATTACAGTTAGCTATAAAGACAATGAGGGGGGCTTATATTCGAGGGAGGGGGAATGACTGGTCATTTACAAATAACATCCCATCTCGATCTAACCAACTTCCAGCACTGACAACACTAAGTCCATTGAAGCCACACCCATCTCCAGTCGGGTCTTCAGGAAATGACATTTCAATGCGTAGTGCGTATCTGAAAGGATGAATTTTATTGATAATTAATTCATTAATTAAAATCAATCCAATATAATCACATGTATTACATTAATCACATACTTGTGCAGTTGTTCTTGTGCAATGAGCATGTGCAGCAGTAGGGGCTGGCGATCATCTGTGAGTTGTCGACAGGAACGGTTGACATCCTTTAGTCCACCAGAACGACACACAGCGACATGCATTAGCCAATCTCCAGCAATTGCAAGCATGACACATGAAAGGCGCGCCACAAAAGCAGGACACCATTCGCAAGAGAAGCAGCAAATCACCTGTTCCATTCTGGATTCTCACTGTTGTCCTGCTTTTGCAGCGCTATCCATCATGATATGAGGAGACATCTTCCGGATGCGATGTTGTGACACTGCTTCGCAAGGCTGAGATGGATGAGGAAGGATATCAACTGGAAATGAAGGGCTGCCCTGTCGGATAATGACCAAAGGTGTTGAATCATTGCTTCTTTGTGCCACCGGTTTGTGGTGGCAAAACCAATTGGCCATTGATAATGGTAATGTGGTCTTCGATCGTATGGAAGGTAAGGTTCTCAAGATTCTCAAGCGCACCTCGTCAGGCTGGTTGTTGTATCCAACCTCTTCTTCTTCTCCACACCCTCCTTCTCAACCACCATGTGTATTCACCATCACCACCATCGTGCATTTCTGAGATTGTTTAGACGCATCATGCCATGCTGATCGAGCATGTGCTCAAAATACTTATCAAGTAAAATGAGTATGTGCTCATGCGCTTATTATGCAAAATTTGGCCCTGAGCAAGTGATCAAAGCAGTTATGAGCATGTGCTCATCACAAAATTTTATCCAATACATTTCTTAAAATCTTAAGATGCAAATTACAAGTAACCCCTTTGTTTGTGGACCGGGCTGTATGAGCAAACGAGCAACTGTGCTCAAAGAAATTATGAGCAAATGAGCAAGTGCTCAAGAGCAGGAGAAAATCACAGCTCAAAATCAAACGAAAAAAATCGCTCGTGTGCATGAACAAGCCTTTACGCTTTAGTGCATACAGAGACACCTTATCACATCACCAGGAGAAAATTCCTAGTGGCTAGTGTTAACCAATATTTTGCTCTAAAACTGTATAAATTTTATTTTTGCATTCTCCTATAACCCTCTTTTTTTCTTTTGATATGTTTGACTATAAGTCCATAACAGTATATTATTTTAGTTGGAACTTGATTGCATGTCATGTACTCATGTCATAGCAGTCATGTAGTTGTATTTCAACCAAATATCTCATTATTTTACATGGCCACCATTTTATAAATATTCCCAAAAACCTTGCACACTTGCACAGTTGCACCTGGAATTCACACTTGTTTTAGACGTTCTACTAAATACATTTGCCGAAGATTATCAGATAGACTTTAGACGATTATCAGACAGAATTCAGAAAGAAAATATTGAATTTTCTATCGAACTACTAAGTATAAGTTTTTCTTTTATGTTTAGGGAAGATTAATAGTACCAATTGTACGAACACACAATGCAAGTCAACATATTTTAGACAAGTCAAAACTATATTTTATAAGCCCCTGCATTTGTCTCAAATACTTCAAGAAAACGTGCACTTTATAACAATAAAACGAAGCCTACCTTTAAACCAATATTTGCCATTATAGTAATACTTTTTAACTTTCTTTTTAAGCCATGCTTCAAGCCATTCAGCCCATGCTTGTCCGACATTTAAAAATTTGCAAATAAGGTTTAAACATTTTCCCGCCTTTTTTCTAGCCCAATTTTAGGGAATTTTGTGGGCAACAGATAATGCAGGCAAATGAAATGTAAACCCGCAACACCTGCAATACTACACCCTAAAATAGGGCTAGGTAATCCAATATGGCGGACAATTTGGAAGAATCTTTTGGCGATTTGGGCATAAAAACCTGGCTAGTGAAACAGTGCAGTGCAATTGGTATTAAAAAACCTACAGAGATTCAAGCTAAGTGTATTCCAGAGATATTAAAAGGCCGAGATTGTATTGGCTGTGCTAAAACGGGCAGCGGAAAGACCGCTGTTTTTGCTCTGACAATACTACAACATCTCTCAGACGACCCTTTTGGAGTGTTTGCGTTGATTTTAACCCCCACAAGGTATACATATGTCTTGCGACATGAATAAGTATCGAGGAAAGTCTTTTACGGCACGTTTTACGGTCGTTTATATCTAGCAATAAACACTTGCAGATGTCTATATAAATCACATGAAACTTTAATGTTTGTCAAAAGCATATTTATATGGTTAATGGAAGGCTTTATAATCCGATTGATACCCAACCATGTTTAACTAGCCTCACACTGATTAGGTAAGCTTGTATTGAAACCGTAGGATGCTTGTTTAATCAGGTTATCTGTCCATGTGTCTTGTTAACCCTGTAAGGGGTCACGTCCATATTCATGTTGCCACGCATAACGTCGAATCGAAGTTAACACTCAAACCCACCCACCCACCCGAAATAACGTCGAGCGTGGCAGTCACATTCTTCAAAACTTTCACAAAATTGTCATTTTGCCATGAGATTATCGAGATAACGTCGAGAGAATTGAGATAAACCCAGCTACCCACTCATAACGTCGATTTGACGTTATGCATGGCAATATGAATATGGACGTGACCCCTAAGTGGCATATTTGTGCCCTGGTGAGCCTATGTGCCGTATGCTGTTTTACTCTGTTTACTGCCAGACAATTTTACTCGAGGGAAGAGGACAAGTGCTGCACTCAATGGGTTAATACAAATATCGAAGTCTAAAAGCAAACAATAATAGTTATTTTCAATGATATATTTAGGGAACTAGCATTCCAAATTGGAGATCAATTCAAAGCTTTGGGTAAACCAATCAACTTACAAACCATAGTAATAACGGGCGGTATGGACATGATGACGCAGAGTCTTGCGCTCGCTAAGCAACCACATGTTGTCATAGCAACGCCAGGCAGATGTGCTGACCACTTGACGAGTACGGACACTTTCAACTTGCGTAGAATCAAGTATTTAGTGTTAGACGAGGCCGATCGTCTGCTTGAAGACACGTTTGCAGCGGATTTGGAAGTGATATTCTCCCATGTGGCAGAAAAACGTCAAACTTTACTCTTCAGCGCAACTCTGAATGATACGATCGAGGAGCTTTGTCAAATCACAGCAACAGATCCATTTTGTTACAGTGTGCAGGATAAGTATGTATAACTTACTACTACAAAATACCATTAGAGGATCGAAATTTATAAAAATTCCTCTAAATATAGAAAATAAATATGGAAAAGCAATTCTTTACTGTCGTTCCAATTGAAGTGTTCCTAGAATATTGATTCAATACATTACCTCAGGCTGACCAATTCATTTCATCAAGTTCCTCGAGATATTCATACACTTCCTGTGAAAGAGCCAATTCCAAGTATTTGATCATTTCTGGTCACTTCCTTTCTATTTATGATTGGTTAGTTGCACAAACAACAAAGGTGATTGGTGCATTCAAATTATTCAACAGGAAGTTTACAATTATACTAGGAAGTGTATGAATATTTCGAGGAACTTGATCAAATGAATTGGTCAGCCCGAGGTAATGTATTGAATCAATATTTGAGGAACACTTCAATTGGAACGACAGTAAAGGCTGCCGCTCTTTGGTTGAAAATTATTTAGTTGTGTGAAGAAATTGTGAAATTTCTTATTTTTTACTAGTTTTAATTTGAAGCAAAAAATCCCAGAAATTTTCATTAACAAAAGGTGGTCCATATGGTGGCAACCTAAATTCACCCCCCCCCCAAAAAAAAAAATCCTCTCCCCTAATCACACCCCCCTGCATTATTTTGCAAAGTGTCTATTACTTCTACCACCCCATGCTCATGAAATGTTATCTACTCTCATAGTGTTGCAACAGTCGCTGAGCTAGACCAACGATACCTCCTTATACCAGACCAGGTGAAAGATTGCTACATGGTGTACATTTTGCGCGAACATACCGAGAATAAATCTGTCATAGTCTTCACCAAGACTTGTTACAGTTGTCAAGTATTGGCCGTCATGTTTCGCAAAGTTGAACTCCCATGTGTCACCTTACATTCCCTAATGTCCCAGTCTGAACGCCTGGCATCCCTTGCGAAATTCAAAACCGGAATTGTGAATATCCTAGTTGCAACAGATGTTGCAAGCAGGGGCCTGGATATACCGGAAGTCGAGTTAGTATTGAATACCAATGTGCCACGATCCCCGGATGATTACATACACAGGGTCGGCAGGACAGCCCGTGCGGGACGTGGGGGCCTGGCACTAACGTTGCTAACTCAATACGATATCAAAGCGTTGCAAAGTATCGAGGAAAGGATCGGGGTGAAGTTAGCTTCGTTTCAAACCACAGAAAAAGAAGTTCTGAGATATTTGAAAGGCGTTTCAGTTGCAAAACGTGAAGCGGAACTACGGGTCAGGGATAGCGGATTGTTTGATAAGAGAAATATTCATAAACAAAAACGAGCTATCTTGGAAGGTAGAAGGCAAAATGGTCGGCGTAAAAAGAAAAAAGTTTAAACATGATCACATAAAGCTTGCTTTCTATTTGGTGCAAATGTAGTGACCTCACCGCTGTGAAATATTCTGGACCTACCTTGTGTTTTCTGTGCTATATCAAACTCAGTCTTTACTGATTATAGATACATTGGCCTCTATTATGCACGTGTCAGTCACACTAAATTAGGCTCGTACGCAGCGCTGTACTGTAGAATTGCTACAAGTCGAGTCGCATTGTAACACTCAATGGAAACCATGCTTTAAGTTAACTAGCAATGGGCTATTACATTTAATATCCGTACCCCCCCTGTCGAGGACCTCATTTTCCAAGCGGGAAATTAGTCATCTTTTCCAGAGGGGTAGTTGGGAAAAATGGAAGAAAAATGCTCTTTCCAGAGGGGTTAAAAAGCAAAAATGCCCTTCCAGAGGGGGTTCAAGTCTCTTCCAGAGGGGTCAATTACACAGATTTTTTTGCATTCCAGAGGGGTACAATTCCCCAAAAGCAGAGGTCCTCGACAGGGGGGGTTTGGTTTTTTAATGTAATAGCGCAATAGTAACCCAGTTTGGACTGATACATGCTACGTTGGACGCTTGTAAGCTCTTGTAAATCTGATGCCATTAATTTAAAACTAGAAGTTACTATCGCAAGTGAAATGCTGCCTATAGCCACCATGTGACACAATTTCTCTGCAAAATAATGAATAATGTACAAGTTCTGTATATCGCGTTCTTGTGAGTTGTGTCCGAGTTTTCGCCGTGAGTTTTCAATCTATTGAGTCATCGCCTTATCGGGCCTTGCGCCCTTGCCACTAATTTGCAGCCCGGTTTACAAGCTAACAATGAACAGCGATATTTGTGCGCATGTGCATAACCAGGAGTCCACGAGGTCAGGTCTGGCGAATAATTTGCAGTGTCCGAGATAGTGTCCGTGTCAACGTTTTTGGTGAGTAATAATTATAGATTTTTAAATATATTTGATATAAAACTGTGAATATAATCCAACAGTAAGGATACAACCGAGGGGTTGTCGTAAATACTTAGTCACTTTTAATATATTACCTTGATTGCAATGCTATACAGCCTATACTATATATTATAATACAGTACGACGAAGGGCCCTCACTTGAAATGAAAGGTCAAAATAATATGACATGCTCAGCTAGTTACGTTAGATAAAACTCCAAAGACCGAAACGTTTATTAATATAGTGTTGTGTATAAACTAATCCCGTGGGATGCTAAAGACAAAGTCGAAGGGTTTTTTACTATCGGTTTTAAAGGGGCAATGTCACCGATTTTTGAGCAATTCCAACCCTCGCGAATTTTGCCCAAAACTGAAAAAGAATGAGTGTAAGCACAAAATAAGGCAATAGCAGACACAAAAAAAAACGTGTACAGAAGTCTGGATGGGCAAGATTACGCCAGGATTGAGATGGATTGTAAATGGCATCTTGATTAATTGTTGACAGACACTTTTTCAAGTTTTAGTCAATTTTTATGAAAATGTCATCATGTTACATGTTGCGTGGAAGTTCAATGTTGTTTAATATGATTCATATATCGTAACTTAATCCAATTACAATGTTTATTTTTAAATTTGTAGTTCAGTTTTTGAATAAAAGGCATTTTAGGTAAAAATCGATCACATTGCCCCTTTAATTTCTATAGACCTATAAATAGACGTATTTATTTATAGCACACACTTGAAATTTCTCACGACCTCATGATCATTTCTGTTTAAATCTGTAGGTCTTGCTTTCAAAATATTTTATTGGCAAAATGGCAAAGAGGAATGAAGGTATTATTTTTTTTCATAGTGATTATTTATCCTAGACCACGCTGGTCTCATATTTCATATGTATAAACAGGGCCACATAGAGAAATTGGGGGGCCTGGGGCAAATTTTTAATTGGGGGGATAAAAAATTTTCCCGAACATATCCAAAAATATGTTCAAAAAAGTTTTTCCAGACAAACAACAGTAAAATTAAGGTTCAAAAAAACTTTCTGAAAACTTTTACATCTGTTTGGACCAATAGCAGTAAAATTAAGTTTTTAAAGATTTCTCTCGTACCATTACTTATATAAATGACAATGATATTGAATACTTGATCCTTGTTCATTACTATTTAAATTTCTAGAACTACCAGAAATTAGCTGCTATGTCCATTCGGTGTCCCCATTGAAGATATCAAATGGAACATCGTATATCAACTGTGATATCCAGAGAGAGTCCTCAGTAGTCAGAGCTGTTTGCTTCGCCACTGAAAAACATCGAAGTTTGGAAGCCATGGCAGTGCAAAAATCCCCAGTGAAGATCCGAAACTATTCAATCAGCACGAAGTATGGGCGAGAGGACATAGTTATCGGTAAGAAAACAAGCATTGTCCCTGCTGAAGCAACATTCGATTATCTAAGTATGGACAAAAACATTACCATTGCATCCTCATCACAAGTTGCCGCTGACCAACTAGTATGTGTCAAAGGAACTGTAAAGGACCTGAGTGCAGTGAAGAATGTCGTATTCAATAAAAATCCTGTGAAAAAACAACAATGTTATATTGTTGATCCCTCAGGATTTATAAAGCTCATAATTTGGGGAAGCCATGTTGATGCAGTTGAAGAGGGAGGGACTTACAACTTTGACAGAGTGAGAGTAAAAGTAACAAAAAATGAGAAGTATGTCAATACCCCAAAAAGTGAATGTGAATGCAGCATAACTTCAGCTGATCCCTTCAGTGAAAGTTTGCCTGAAGTGGAAGCGATTTCAGCAACAAAGGAGATTACAGCCAACATCCTTGGTGTAACAAGTGCTACAAAGAGTATTTGTTGTCTTTCATGTGGTAAAAAGGTGTCTATAAAAGGCAAGTTGGCATTTTGTGAAAACTGCAAAATGTCCCAAAAGCCTGGGGCATGCAAGATGCAGTGGTACGTAAGAATCTATTTTGAAAAAGTTGGGGTACCTGAGCAGAGGCTTCGTTTAACAGCTTTCAACGATGTCTCGAATAAATTATTGGCAATTTGTGATCTTCCGCAAACATCGTCAGAAGAAGAGCTAACTGAAGGCATCTTGGAGTTGGATTCCGTTTTTATCTCCTACGACGAGCAAACAAACAAGTTGATTGATATTGATGTTGTAGACATTTAGGAAAACTGTAACTATTACAAACTCCGACTATTCATTTTATGTTCCATAACTGGTGAACAGTTTTAAACTTATTAACTACCAGTTGTAAATTATATACATTATGCATGAGATAAATTATGCACAGTTGTGTTAACACAAATCTTCATCAGAACCAGTGTTAGCACTTAAGCACTGTTATCACCAGCCAGCTTTAATTTGTGTTTACACAACATGTATATCTGATCAAAGCCAAACTTTGTTATTTCTCTGATGTTTGTTAGTTAAATCAATTAGTTAATTGGTGTTATAGTTGCTAATGTTATTAATGGCAACAATAGTGTAAAGACAATTTGCCTGGGAATTATTTCTCTCATGTTTGTTAGGTAGACCAATTAGTTCATTGGTGTTCTAGTTGTTTGTGTTAATAAGGAATTTACATTGTTAGAATATTGATAATTGTTCAATGTCTTTTTTCTCCATGCAAACATATTTGCTGATAATTTTGCTTGGTTAACCCATTAAAGCACAAAAGTCTCCCCCTTTAAAAGTAAAATTGTCTGGCATTAGAATAGTGTAAGAATAAAGTAGGGTGCATTATGGATAAATTGCTGCCACAATAAATCACTCCGTTCCGAGTCACACGTTCCGAGTCCAGATCGTTTCGTTTCGAACGGCAATTTAATACCGCCTTCTGTTTCGCTCTCTCAGCGAAGCCTTGTAAATCGCAAAGTGTTTCGAATAGGCTTACAGTCCTAACATGCAACTGCATCTCAACATCTACCAAAAGATAATTTTCTTGAGGAAGTGAGAACACATAACGTATCAACTGAAGTCTGTTTGAAATTAATGAAACTCAAGTAAAGGTTACTATAGTTTACCCCAGTCGTAATTTGCTATTCCAACACCTCACGACAAGCAATCCCCATTGGCATAACGGCAAAAACATGTCTTCCTTCAAGTAAACAATAAACAGTCTGTTCTTTAAACAATAAACAGTCTGTTCTTCAAATTTTAAGCTTATCGAGAGCCTTTGTCTATGCCTTTGTGATGAATCACTGTTCCCTTGGGCCTGCACGCGGGCTAGGTTAATTAATTACCGATCGCCTCAGCTAGCCAATGGGAATTTAGCCGGCGGTTCGGCCGGCGAAAATCGAAAACATGGGGTGATGGTTGAAGGCTGGCCCTCACCCTCAGACAGCCTGTACGCAGGCTACCTTTTGACCCAAAGTCTTTGGGATTGATTATACCAAAAAACTTCATTTATTTAAATTGCCTTATACTGTAAATACACTGTATGTATGAATTTATTTTGTTTACAGCCAAACCGGATGTTCCTTTCCTACCCAACATTGCAATATTGCTAAGCAATATTGCAATGTTGATTGGCTAGTTGCTTCGAGCAAGTTGGTATCCTTACTTCCGCTAATTTACAGCGGTAAGACGTGTTTACTTGCTAAGCAAAATATAGCAAATATTCTGTGCAAATATCGTGCTATTAATATGTATCAACTTGTTGTGTCATATTTAGACAACCGTTA
>CACRXK020008833.1:0-20142 GCA_902702795.2 Paramuricea clavata | reverse complement strand
AATAGGAGTAATTCTCGATATTTTTAAAACGTCTGGTACAATACCTGTTTCAAATGATTTATTATAGATATAAGTGAAAGGTATTGAGAGTTGTTTCGCAACAATTTTTATTAATGTATTGGGAATATTAATGCTAGCCTTGTTTGTATTTAAATTAGAAAATAATTCAGATACTTTTGAAGCTCGTACAGGGGATAATACAAAACTAGAGCTCGGACAGTTTCGAATATATTTGATTGGGGATTCATTAATTTTTTCAATTTTACTAGCCAAGTGTGGGCCAACATTTGCAAAGTGTTGGTTAAATTGATTTGCTATATCAATTTCCTCTGTATATACTTTATTATTTATAACTAATTTAGATGGATATGGTTGGCTTTTAGTTTTCCTTTTTATTAATATTCCTATTAATTTCCATGTTGTTTTTAAGTTATTTTTACATTTATCAAAATTATTCAGATAATATTGCCTTTTACTAAGCATTGTTATATAGTTTAATTTATTAGCATAAATCTTATATTGACTTACTTTGCTAATATTATTAGAATGGAAATGAGTATAGAACATTTTTTGCTTTATTTTTATTGATTTTAGAATTCCCTTAGTTATCCAGGGTTTGTCAAGTTGTTTCCTTAAACTTTGGGAAGCTACTTTACATGGAGCATGTTTATTTACAATTTGATTAATCGTATTTATAACACTATTTGTTATTTCGTTCAAGCATTTATCCTCATCTATTAAACCATTCCAGTCAACACTATTAATATCCTCAATATATAGCTCATTGTTAAAAGTACTATAATCTCTATATAATTTTTTAGCTTTAACCCTTTTTATTTCTGTACTTACAATACAGAAAATTGGTAAGTGATCAGATATGTCCATTAATCCAATGCCCGAAAGGATTTGGTCAATAGGGGCATTAGTATATATATGATCTATTAATGTTTTAGTATAATCAGTTATTCTTGTCGGTTTTGTTATAATGGGTAAAAAGTTATTTGCATATAGCATGTTTAAGTGCCTCTCCGTCTGTTGATTATCATTAAACTTTATAAAATCAATATTCATATCACCTAATATAAATACTTGGTATTTATTTTGATTAAATTGTCCAAGTAGTTCATCTAATTTTTCTGTAAAAGCCGCTATTTTTGAGTGCGGATGTCTATAAATGCAACCAATTATATATCTTTTTTTATTAGGACCTGCATCAATTTCGATCCAGCACAATTCGACTTGTTCACAATTTATCACTATATCAGGCCTAATTATGGTTTTCAAATTATTTGCTATAAAAAAATTCCAACTCCTCCAGCAGAAGTTGGCGAGTTAACATTAAAGAAGTTATATCCCGTTATATGTACATTACACACCGCACCGCAATTGCTCCAAACGCTTTGTAAATTTTAGAGAAAAAGACTACGGTCAGTGACATTAGTGGCCAAAAAATAGGCATGGTCAGGTGACCAGAACCCAGGTATTTTTCACTTGACCTGAGGGTTCATGAGAGTACAGGAGAGTCGATGAAAGTTGACGATCAAAAACGAGTGAGAGTTTCAACTCTCATCAACTGTCATCGTCGTTCATCCAGTGACCTCTATATATATCTGGAGTGAGAACTCGAGTTCAAAAAGCGAAACCAAGATGGCGGAAATTTAAGAGTGCTATTGGACGTTAGTTCCAGTCCCTTTCGATTGTTTTTGTTTGCGCAGTTGGGAGTGTGCCGAAATTTCGTATTTTGACATTAATTAAAGAACAACACTATTTAGTATTTTTGCACAAGTGAACATAACAAATCCTACAAGTATATTCACCTACAGGTGAATATAACAAAACCGAAATTTTCAAAATGGCGGCTAGCTGTTTTATGTAACTAATACTGATAAAGAAATAAGCGAAATTAAAATAAATTCAGTCTCAAAAAAACAAAAGACTTGTGTAAAAATACTAAAACAATTATTCGCCTCAGGCTCAGTGAATATCGTGGAATATTCACCTCGACTTTGTCTCGGCGAATATTTACCGATAATCAACTCGCCTTCGGCAAATAATTGTTAAATGTTAGGATTAGGATTAATGAAAGGATTAGGATTAATGAATGGATTAGGATTAATGAAAGGATTAGGATTAATGAAAGGATTAATGTTAGGATTAGAATTAATATTAGTCTTAGGCTAGTAGTAGCAGCTGTTCAACCCGCTCTCAATTTGTTTTCCAAAACTGCAAACTGATAACTTCTGAAACAGCTACTATTTACTAGATGTTTTACGAGAACTAGATCATGTTCTTTGTATAGTCTCGAATTCTTACGTGGGAAAGGTACAATATTACGATCACAACACTGCATATTGCAGCAACAGGCTGTCCTATAGTGGTAGTGTAGGCGGTTTTTAAAGTGGATTTTTGGGTGGTGGGAGGAGATGGGTGTGGATGGGGGTGCACACTCATTACATATGCATGAGTAGCATGACGTCATAACGATATGCAATGACGTCATAATGATTGCATGGCGAATTTGGGCAGGGGTGAACTCATATGGGTGAACTCATTAAATATTCAGGGTGGGGAAGGTGCGACACAACAGGTGCAAGATGGGGCGGGCTGAGGGTGTGAAGCATAATGCATGCATGACATCATAATGATATGCAATGATATCATAATGATATGCAATGACATCATAATGATAAGCAAGGCAAGTTTGGGTTATCTGAGAGTGCAAGACTTATTCGTTATAAATATGATTTTTATGTCGAATAAACTTTCAAATGCGAGCGAGATTTGCAACTCTCAGTAAAATTTGAGGCAGGTCAAAATTGATGAGAATGCATGAGAGTTAACGGTCAAATGCAAGGGAGATTTGCAATGCTAATCATCGTTTGACCTTGGGTTAACTCTCTTGTACTACAAGTCTTCTTTAATCTTTGGTTAAATGGCAAAACCTTTTAACATCTTACCTTTTTGACGTGATGAAAAGGGTCTGCAATGGTTTTCTGTAAAATTTTGACCAGATCATCAATGTACATCACCATTTTTTCTCTACACACTTCAACCAAGGCAATCAATAATTCCAGCAATAGCAATCTCAATTCTTCACACGTTTCAATGATTTCCTGTTGGCCCAGGCGTTGGACACAAGTGGGAATGATGTATGGTAGAAACGCCGACATGTCTTGCACATAGGATGATGCACTACGATAATTGAATTGCATATTTTATAAAATACATGACTATACTTTGAAAAAACTAGGGCTAACTTGGGTGAACGGTACAATGGAAGGGATTTATACATTCAAGCACATTTCTACTAGTGGTGTAGGGTTGTAGAAACTTAATCTTCAAATGAGTTTTTTGATCACTCAATCTTTCTCCATAATTATATTTTTTGCAATATTCTTTATAGAAATAATAATCCCCGAGCCGACAGCGCGAAGCGCCGTGCGAGGGTACTAATTCCCCCCGGCTATTTACACCCGGGGAAACGATCATCAAATATCTCGGTAAAAAGAGTAAAAGAAAAGAGATTACTTACTCCAAAACAGTAGTAGTATAGGCAAAACAGTACTTAGTATACTTACTCCAAAACAATTTGTATTGACAGCTCTCGACATTTCTCAGATGGATCAGAGAATATCTTCAGCACAGGCTTGATAATAGACTCAAGACATTCTTGCAGCACACCAGAGTTTAATGGCGGCTTCTTTTTTATTAGTTCCTTGCTGATTTTTTCTATTGCTCTTTTTCTGGTAGATTTATTGTCCTCAGAAAGACAATTGATATCCCTCTGAATACCCTGAAAATATATTATTTTATATCCAAAATGTATAAAATAAAATGATAACATGGAATGTACTCTACTATTAAAAATTGTTCATAAAAACTATTTTGGCAAGCTATCCAATATTAAGCCACTATTTGTTGTATATTAGTTTCTCATCCAGGGCTTCTCCTAAAGTTGATGCAGGCGGGTGGGCCATTACCATTATGCCATTATTTGCCGGATTTCCCCTCTACTCCCCGTAAAATTTATTTTGCAAGCATTTATAAGCATTTAATATACAGTGCGTGTGTAATGCCGGGTTTTATACATCTGCAACTTGCTGAAAAACAGCACAAAATCAGTAAGTGCAACTGAAAGCGTGTTTTCATATTAAAAACATGGCCACTCCACATGTAAAATAATTTTGTACCCAGAACGAGACGTAACTGAGTTTGGATATTTAATAAGCGTGTCACATATTACATAATGCGGGAAAAACTATCAGTTTGGTTAGGAAATTTCGTATTTTAACTATAACATTTGGTTTGGGAATGTTTCTAATTGTCTTTCTCTCAAATGTCACTTTGAAGACATCACAAAATTTATGAATAATGGTCAAATACGACAATAATGGCAATAATGGCGAACAAAACAATTTTCTTAAAAAGCATGCGGGCGGGGATGAGAAACTAATATACAACAAATAGTGGCCTTAAACATATTTTTGTTAAAATATTTCGGCCGACTGGTACAGTTTAAAACATCATATAGATTGACAGACAGAAAAACCAGACTAAAGACGTACATACATACATGTCAATGCATTGTAAAACGAATGTCAAAGCATGGATGATGGATTGAAACATTTTATATATACTAGTTTCAAAACTTGAAAATTTCATAGTTTAATTCGCCACAGATATCCATATTTCAATTGTATTATCAAAAATAACTAAAGCTAGAGAAATTCTGCTAACATAAGCAACAATTCATCGAATTAAAACAAGTTATTTCTCTTAAATACCTGCAGTATATTTGAAAGCGTCTCTTTTTCAGAACAACTCAAATCTGCCGCCATCTTGAATCTATCCCAAAGTGCATTGCGCGCGTCGTGCAAACGTAACCTTGGTGACGTACACAGCAAACCCAATCGTTAATCTTTACTTTGCATAACTTTGCATTCTACAGCCGAATACAACCATCTGGCTTTGCGCACGTGCTTTGGGGGCTTTTTTAAAGGGAACAGGGCTGGCCCAGTTACTTGGGACGATAGTAAAAGTCTGGGAACGAGGTTGGAATTAGCTTAGTTTGATTCCAGTAACAGTGTAAAGTTCATTCAAACGATCTTTTTACAAAACTTTTTACATTTTTTTTTCAAACGAGCTTGTATACGACAGAGAACAGAAGGACTTGATATTTTTCTATAAATGCATGTACGGTCTCACAGATTTTGACATATCGCAGTATGTTGAAGTTACAACGGGAAGGACACGCGCGGCCACTTCTGGTCTTCTGAGAACACAAGCATGCAAAACAAGTACATTTCAAAGTTCGTATTGTGTTAGAATTGTTAAACTGTGGAACTATGTTTGTACGTCTGCTCCTTCGTATTGTTATGTCACTGTCTCCTCTTTTAAGACATACTTGCGCAAGACTTACATCCACCTCACTAGTACTTCCTACACTCCTGACTTACCTAGTTCACACTCACTTATCACGACTCAATAAAAAATATCTAACATTTCTCTCTTTGTCTTTTCATTCTTTCTGCCTTTTCATTCTCTTAGTCTTTTCATTTAATCTTCCTTGTCTTTGTTTCCTGTCTTTGTTTGTTGTCTAGTGGTGAGCACCCTGCATGGGACATAGTCTCGTTTGTGTTTCGCCACTTTTGGCACTTTCCTCGTCTTCTTGTACAATGTAATTGTCCGTTTAAGTTATGTAAATATTCAGTTTTTTATGTGCCAAATTAAAGTTGTTAAATTTTTATGGTCAGGAAAAAAATTGTGGGGCTACCCCGGCTCATATCAAGCCGTATAAACTATTAAATAAGTAGGTCAAATAACCGACCTTCAAAACATATGAAGCATAATAGATAGGTTTCGTCTTTTTTATACACCCCGTATAACATGTATAGTTGCTGTCAGTGAAACTGAGTGAATTACGTTGTTAATTTTAAAATATGAATAAACACGTAAAACAAATATGTGAATATGTACTTTGATTTATTTCATTACAATCACGAGAAAATTACTATATTTCTGTATTTATTCAAATTGAATAGCTCTATCTGTTTACACTATTCTCACCCGTTCCGCACGTTGTAACCAATAATCTATTGTGATTGCAAACCGATTGTATGCAATAACTTCCCCCAATTTGACCCCAACTCTAACCTCTAAACTAGGATGTAATCTTAATCTAACCCTAATCTTAATCTGACATTAATCTAAACTTGAGAACTTGATGGCCTTTTTTTAGTGGTCTCCCCACCCAGACGCGACCTACCTCCATTTAAGGACGATTACATTTATAACAAAAAGTCTTGTCGAATGCTTTAGATGTAACCCAATAAGTTATTGCTTACAATCGGTTTACAATTACAATAGATTATTGGTTACAACGTGCGGAACGGGTGAGAGTCTAGAGGTCCAGTCTATCGAGTGTTACTTCAAGAGAGAACCGGTGGGGTGTTTGGCAGTCAGTTTTGGCAGAGTCAAATCTGGAAGAATTCTTCTCAATACTCATAAGACTGAGGCGAAATTAGAATCAGTTTAGAATCACATAGAATCGCCCCCCCCCTTCCCCCTCCTACTATCTGCCACTGCCTTTAACCAAATTTCCCCCATGTAATTTCCCCTGTCGACTGTTCTTACCTCCCCCACTCTACGTTAAGAATAAGATGGTCGTAACCAAGACCGGAGACACACTTAATCGCTCGAGCAGCGTCTTCACGTCGAACAAAAATTGATGAAAGCGAATCCCTGAATATAAAATAAAAATACATTACAAATGAGCGGGAAAAAATTGAAGAACCAACAAACTAATTTATTAGTTGAATTATCTGAATTATTATCAGGATCGGAAATAATTTTAGTTTCTTGTCCGTATTTGAAAATTCAAAAGGTAAATGTTAATCTTGCATGAATGGACCTGTATATATCGTTTCTCCGGCTCTTGTTTAATTGTCACTTTTATAAATCTTCTATTTTTATCTAAATTCTCACTAAAAATTTCAAAAACTCATTAATAATTCATGAGCAAAACACAAAGAAAAATCATAAGCCTGTCGTATCTTTATATGTGATAGAGATTTCCCTTGATTTACATAAACTTTAACTTTGATTTTCTCGACTTACACAATGTATTTTTTGAGAATCACTTCGCCAATGAACTTACTAGATCGATCGCTTTTGAAGCAATTTAAGACATTCGCAGTGCGTGTTTTATCAGACTCGTATCTTTATATCTGATAAAACACTGCTGCTCATGTTTTAAATAGGACATAACTCACTTTTATAAATATTCTATTTTTATCTAAACTCTAATTAAAAATACAAAAAATGTATAGAATATACAGTACCTTGGATTGGTTGGTGATTTTATATCTTTAGCAAGATGAATTCGAGATATGCGTCCAAAAGGTCGGAAGAGTTCCTGTAAATCCAACTCTCTGGTGTCTTCTGATAAGTTAGTCACACGTATGGTTGCTGTCTGGTCTGTGGAAAAACAATGGCATACCAAGTTTAAATACAACGGTGAATACTTTTACAAGTAATGTCTTGCCCCATTGGGTGATGGCATTTTATTTAACGGAATTCTCCATTGTGTATAACAAAGTTGTAACAATAATATTTCAACCATAAAAGCATTGGTGCTACAAGGAAAGCTACATATTGCATGAAATTTAAGGCAAAATGTTTAAAGGACTAACATTTCCAGCAACAAAAGGTCGTCATGTATTACCAACCTAGTTTTCCTCACCCCACCCCCAGTGTCGACCACTGGCTGAAATTTGAAGAACTAAGTACCTTGTCAAACAAATCTGATGATTTCTTTTGGATCTCTTGTATATCATCAGACAAGCTGTCAGCAGCAACGGTAGTAACTTGTGAAAATAAGAGTACCTGGAGAACACAAAACTAAACGTAAGTTGAGGTGATGTCAGTTTTCTGATCAAATTGAGCAAGCTCAGCTCAACCCGGTCGAGTCGAAGGCTTTCGAAGAGCGACTCTGGCAGCCATCGTATGACCCATGCCCGATCACGGATAACAGCTACGGTCCAACTGCAGTGGACAACATAGAACTCACAACTCAGTTTTCATATCATCCAATGTCCGAGTTCAGCAATATGAGATAGACTTATTCTTAAATATGTTTGAAGCGAAACCAGGATTATTAATAATAAGTTTTTAGACGTTCTCTGGTTTTTAAATATTTATTATTACGAGCTTTCGACTGCCAGTCTGCAGTCTTCAACGGTAATCTTCAGTCATTGTAATCTTCAGTCATTGTAATCTTCAGTCATTGTAATCTTCAGTCATTGTAATCTTCAGTCATTGTAATCCTCAGTCATTGTAATCCACTCGTTGAAGACTGCAGACTGGCAGTCGAAAGCTCGTAATAATAAATATTTAAAAACCAGAGAACGTCTAAAAAACTTATTATGAGATAGACTACTGTACTACCAGCATACACCCCCTTACCACATTACACACATTATTTCCTTCAAAAAAATTTACCTATCTCTTAGATCAATCAACCAACTCTCACAGCTGGATTCCTTGAGCAATGTGAGATACACTACTGTCTACCATCAGCACACACCCCTTGCCAAATTATAACGGCTTATTGGCCGAGCGTGAGTTCTGTACTGTTAAATATCAGACCGAGGATTTTAGTATGGACCGAGCGACGAAGGAGCGAGGTCCATGCAAAAAACAGAGGTCTGATATTTCACAGTTCAGACCGCGAACAAGCGATGTCAATAATCGGTTTATTATATGGCCGAACTGAGTCTGTGAGCATATGCTTTTCGCGCGAATTAAATCGGCTATCGTCAGTTTCAATGGGCTGAACTGAGTCTGTGAGCATATGCTTTTCGCGCGAATTAAATCGGCTATCGTCAGTTTCACTGGGGTAACAATATACGGTAGGCATGCATGCTCAATCAAAACCAATTTGGTTGTTTCACTTGTTTGAAATTTTTATCTGTAAATTTTAATAACACACAATTGGAAAATTAAAAAGCAAAAATTTTTTCTGTTTGCAAAGCAAAAATTTCCCGCCAGATAAACGACATCCGGGACACCAGACCAGATACGGAAAATACGGACCACGGTCCGGATATGGGTTTTTACGGACCGCTTGTCAACCAATCAGAATAGAGAATTTCGAAAAGCCATATAATAATACACATTATTACAGTATTACGTTCAGTAAGTGACTCTCAAAGTAAAACATACCTATTCCTGAGATCAAGTAACCACCCTCCAACCACAGTGGACACCATAGACCTTACAACTGGATTTTCATCAAATGTTCGTTGAGCAATATGAGGCAGGACACTGTCCACATTTTTCCCATCACCACCTTGGATTACAACACCTACAGTCTGAACAAAGAATCACTTCAAGATGAAATATATGTATTTACAACATGAGCGGCCGTGTTCTATATCCGATACAACACGGATGGCTTGTGAAACGTCTTGGTGAGAACATTCGTATTCTTCAACAATTGAAAAAAAAAGTGGTTCTTACAAAGAAATCAGGCTGAAGCGGTTCTTAACTGGTTCCTATTTCCAGTCAAAAACAATTGTTCTTGGTTTAGAGTTTTAAACCTTTTATAGTGTATCATGAAACTAGGTTTGATAAAAATAATGCATGCATGATGTGGCTGAAAGACATAATTCATGCTAGCAAGATTACAGTATTTTCTTCCTAGTACCTGCTTACTAATTCAGCTAAAAGTTTAATAAAGTTTTTTAAGAACCAGTTTCACTTCATAGCCTGAAGTGGTTCTTCCATTTTGGATGCTTTTAAAATTGCCCAAATTTCAAGCTGGGGTGGTTTTTAACCCACTGGTTCTCTTATGCGAGGCTTTACTGTGCTGTGCTGTGCTGTGCTGTGCTGTGCTGTGCTGTGCTGTGCTGTACTGTAATGTAGAATACTATATACACAGCACCCCCACGTAAATTGCGGTAAAATTACAGCCTACCTCTAAAACAGCCAGCCTGACTTTAGAATGTTGATGTGCGATTGATAACAGCAATGGCTTTACTAATGATTCTGCTTGATAATAAAACTGATCTGGTATGGTCTTTGCCAGGAGACATGAATATTTACAACTTTCCTGAAACAGAAAAAGCGCATGAATTATATATGCAACATTAAAATGAACACCTATATGATGATATACATGCATCATAGATTTATTAAGCATGACCGTATGATGATATACATCATAAAATGAAGAGAGTCAAGAGACCATGTTGACAATGTTAGACGATGACTAGGAGTCGTTTGAAAGTTTTTAGGGTGGAAATGTGATTAGGATAGGCAATTCCAGCTTTTAATTTATGCGCACAGGGGGGATGGGAAGTAAGGTATCATATTGCTGATTACGCGGAAAAATGTTAATAAAAACTGCCGAAACAACCGAAATATTTTAATATTTACAAGTATAAGCTATCACTCCGTGTTTACACGGCCGCATTTTTTATTTTTTCAGCATAATCAGCAATATGATACCTTACTTCCCATCTCCCCCTGCGCGCATAAACTAAAAGCTGGAATTGCCTATTGTTTGCTTAAAATGGAAATTCTGCCAAACAATTTAGATGCAAGACCAAACCATGACTTTTCTACATTTGAAAAGAAGTGCAGGAGGCCTCTTCAACGTACGTCTTATTCACATCAACATGTAAAAAAAGACAATGTTTAGCGATGTTCAGTGTTTAATAAAATGTCCATGAAGACTTCTCATTGACATTGTTATGAATTATATATATATATAATTATATCTATCTACTTCAGAAATGTCACTCTAAGCATAACATCTGCTGCCTATATTTATTATCTTCAGTTTTTCAGAAGAGGAAGTCAATTCAGCAGACGCAGAATGGAGTTTATTCATTTCATCAACCTGATATTCATATTTGCTGTGAACGTATTGTTCTTTTTCTCAGGAATATGTCTAAATTCCTTGGTCATACTCAGCTTCCGGAGGTCTGTTCAACTTCGAAAGAAATTATGCCATTTCATGATAATGCTTTTGTCTTGTTGCGATTTGCTTGTGGTTTTAACTAATCATCCACTGACGGCTCTTATCGCGATGTTATTCTTGACTGAAAAGTTGGATGTATACCCTAATTGGATGGTTATTTCCGTAAGGTTCTCAGCTGTTTTCGTTGCCTTTTCTTTACTCGCTCTTTTGGTGATGAATTTTGATCGATATTTGGCGATATATTGTCCTGTCTTTCATCGAACATCGGTAACGAAGGGAAGACTTTTAACTCTTCTTGCAATACTAATTACCGTGCACGTAACCCTGCTGCTGTTATCTTTTAACGACTTTGTTATTTCCTATCAAGTTGCTCTTCTAATATTTATTATTATTACCATTCCTCCAATGTTGTTCATGAACTACAAATTGTTCGCAGTCGCCAGGAAAAGTCGTACAAACAACGGAATATCGCTCGACATGAAAAACACGTTTTCTTTAAAAACTATATCGAGTGTCTGGCTGGCAGTCGTATGTTTTGTGGTGCTAAACATTCCAGCTTTCGTCTACATTGGACTAAGGATAACCTCGCCAGCAAAAGAATTTACTTTGGATAACGCACTCCTTGCAGGATTCTGGGCTTCAACCATAGGTGCAATGAACTCGACATTTAACTGCTTAATTTTTTACTGGAAAAACAAGATTTTACGCATCGAGGGAATGAAAGTTATTAAAGGCATGAAAATATGTCGAAGAGTCCAAACCTAATCGGACGATATACTGAACAAAGTAGAAAATAGCTGGGAAACGAAAAACAAGGAAAATGGATTTGGCTTCGAAGGATGAACGAGTAAAGAAAACAAAAATTTAAATAAAATATGACAACAGTAAAACATGTATATATAATTGCCAGATGGCAGCTGCCTATAATACGAGATAACTGAAATACTCTTTCATTTTAAAATGAAAACTATCAAAGGCCGCAAAATTTCTCCGAGTAGTTTTTAATAATTTAGTAAACTGCACTATTATTCCATTAACAAGTGCTCTTTATTGGTGCACCAATGATGGATGGGGAGAAACAGTTTAGAACTGATGTAGAATAATGTTATAACGAGCGTGGTTTAAAGGTGCAACTACTGGAGAAGAAACTTGGACCGCCTCTTTGTCAAAATTTGTTCTTTATTGGCATAGATTAAGTTAATTTGACTCAAGTTTCTTTATAACTGCAATGGAGCTATAATGAATGGTCCTAACTGTAACAGTTTAGAACTGATAAAGCTCGCAAGTATTTATACAAAATTAAAATGATGTAGGTTTCCTCTGGTAGCAATGAAATGGCTATAATTGTAACATAGCCCTCTAGGAAGAACAATACTAACAATTTAAAACTGACAGAGCTATCAAGTATAAATAAAGTTATTCCATTATAGCTTTTTTAACCACTATAGTCTTAGTTTAAGACATGATTTTCATATATGCTTTACTTTGTGGCAATGTGAAACGTGCTTAGCACTTGGATCACCTGTTTAGTGTATAATTAAAATATATTATAAAAACAAACTTTCCTTTACATGTCTCGACCCGCTCTCAAGTTGTTTTCCAAAACTGCAAACTAATAACTTCTGAAACAGTTGTTTAACTAGATATTATGAGCCATGAGAACTAGATCATGTTCTTTGTATAATTGTATAGTCTCTAATTCTTACGTGCAGCGACAGAGGCAAAATTATAATCACAACACTACATATTGCAGTAACGGGCTTAATTAAAGAATAACACTATATGTTAGGATATGATTCATGAAAGGATTAGGATTAATGAAATGATTAGGATTGATCGATGTTAAGATTAGGATTAATGAAAGAATTAGGATTAATGAAAGGATTAGGACTAATGTTAAGATTAGCATTAATGTTGGTATTAGGATTAATGTTAAGATTAGGATCGATGTTAAGATTAGGATTAATCAAAGGATTAGGATTAATGTTAAGATTAGCATTAATGTTGGAATTAGGATTAATGTTAAGATTAGGATTAATGAAAGGATTAGGATTAATGTTAAGATTAGGATTAATGGTGCTATTAGGGTAATAGTGTGATTAGGATTGCATACTGATTGCAAAATGGAAATCATCCCAAACAATTTAGATGCAAGACCAAACCATGAATTTCCTACATTTGAAAAGAAGTATATAGGAGTCAACTTCAACGCCAGTCTTCCACGAACCACGTACAAATAAGACATACTAATATATTCATGGGAGTGTTGTCATGGCAATGAACTATTTATATAATTACACCATATAAGTGCACTTCAGGATTGTGATTCTAAATATCATCTGCTGTTGTCTATATTTGTTACGTTCAATTCTTCAGAAGAGGAGGTCAATTGCGAAGTCGCACGATGGAGTTATTTCATTTCATCAACCTGATATTCATATTTGCTTTGAACGTGTTGTTCTTTTTCTCAGGAATATGTTTAAATTCCGTGGTCATACTCAGTATCAGGAGGTCTGTGCAACTTCGGAAGAAATTATGCCATTTCATGATAATGCTTTTGTCTTGTTGCGATTTGCTTCTGATTTTAACTAGTCACCCATTGGCGGCTCTTCGTACGATGTTGCTCTTGACTGGAAAGTTCGATGGATACCGCGGCTGGGATGTCATCTCTTCAAAGTTAATGACTATTTTCAACGGTTTTTCTTTACTAGCTCTTTTGGTGATGAATTTTGATCGATATTTGGCGACATCTTATCCTATCTTCATCATACATCGATAACAAAGAGAAGACTTTTAACAATTCTTGCAATACTGATTACCGTGGAAATAACCCTGATGTCGCTATCTTTCAACAACTTTGTTATTCCCTATAAACTTGCTCTTCTAATATTAATTATTATTATCTTTCCTCCAATGTTGTTCATCAACTACAAATTGTTCGCAGTCGTCAGGAAAAGTCAAAAAAGTCGTAGAAACAACGGAATATCGCCCGAAACGAAAAAGTCGTTTTCTTTCAAAAATATATCGAGTTGCCGAGGGAATGAAAGTTTTCAAAGGCATCAAAATATGTCGAAGAGACCAAACCTAATCGGACGATACTGAACAAAGCAGAAAATAGTTGGGAAAATAGATTTGGCTTAGAAGGGTGAACGAGAAAAGAAAAAAAAATTAGACAGAATGTGACGACAGTAAAACATGTATATAGCTACCAGATGGCAGCTGCCTATAATACGATATAATATTTTAAAATGAAAAGTATCAAAGGGCGCAAAATTCCTGCGAGAAGTTTTTAATAATTTAGTAAAACTGCACTATTAGTATAGGTACAGCCAGCGTGGTCGGCTCTTCTATACTACCATAGGGCAGAGAATTGAAAAAGAGCCTGCCCGAAAGCCCTATAGTAAAATTGATCACCGTCTACTTAGTTAATATTCCATATTACAGTAACACCGCCCACTTGAAATAGTTTTGTATAAATGATATAAAATGTCAATTGTTGCATATTTACTGGCCAGCGCTACATAGATTTAATACTGCAATATTGTAACTGTAGTGCAGACATACAGGTGCAAAGCAATAATATAATTTTGAACCGTTTTCGTCTACTAATTTCCAGACAAAATCGAAGGGCGCTTTCGCTCGAAATGCCGACGTTTTGCTTGCATTTTCATGCAGGCAATTGAATCGCTATTCATTTAAAAAGTTTATTGAAAGCAATATATGTTTATACAATACTGTGGCAATGTAATAAATGACTTAGGAAAAAAGTAAATAGACCCCTTCCCGTGTTATATACACGTTGGCAGGCGAATGTATTTTAAAAGCTCCAAAGAGAGCTTCGTATTATTATCTCATACCTAGCGTATTAGCGGCTTTCCTATTGGCTACGAGGAGGTGCGTTCAATCTCGAACCCACCTGCTGACGTATGTTTAGGAGGTGGATTCGAGATCGATGTTTCGGCGCGGCGGCCTTTATGAAGCGATTTGAACAAATTTCAGACGAAGATTTAAATAAAAAATAAATTGACTGTTTTTAATTGTTTTATAATTATTTTTTTATTTTGTTTGATGAAAATCGAATATTAATTCTGTATTCAAAGTGAAGAGAAGAAAGATGGCCGCCGAAATTTCTTCGGCACTAGCAGGTTTATATAAAGGCGGTTTTCCACTAGGCGAAATTTTTCGACCGAACCGAAATTTCCCTTTGTTTCATGAGCTCTCGAGCAGAACTAATTGTAAAAAGACAAAGAGAAATTTCTTTTCGGTCGAAAAATTCCGCCTCGTGGAATCAGGCCTTAAATCTTGGCAATGTTTTCGCAGAATGTGTATATTTTCTCTAAATGCTAAAATTTTCGTTATCCAAACAAGAAATTATATACTAAAATGCGTAAATTCTTTAGTACTTTTTACCGAAATGGCATGTGATAAAAACCAAGCATACTTGCAGGTTCGGTGAGTCCGGGATTGGTGCGTCCGGGTTCGGTGAGTCCGAGGTGCGTCCAATCCCGGACTCACCGAACCTGCAAGTATCTTTGTTATATTATGGTATGCATTGTAGAAACACAATGGGGAATGTATAGTTTCATATAATCGTAACTTGCCAGATAGCAAAATAAAACAAGGAGGGTTCATTCATGAGAGTACAGGAGAGTCGATGAGAGTTGGCGATCAAAAACGAGTGAGAGTTTCAACTCTCATCAACTGTCATGGTCGTTTCATCCAGTGACCTCTATATATATCTGGAGTGAGAACTCGAGTTCAAAAAGCGAATCCAAGATGGCGGAAATTGAAGAGAGCTATTGGACGTCAGTTCCAGTCCCCTTCTATTGTTTTTCTTTGCACGGTTGGGAGTGTGCTGAAATTTCGTATTATGACATTGATTTAATTAAAGAATAACACTATATGTAATTAGGATTAGGATTAATAAAAGGATTTGGATTAATGAAAGGATTAGGATTAATGAAAGGATTACGATTAATGAAATGATTACGATTAATGAAAGGATTAGGATTAATGTTAGGACTAGGATTAATGTTAGGATTAGGATTAATGAAAGGATTAGGATTAATGAAAGGATTAGGATTAATGTTAGTATTAGGGTAGTAGTGTGATTAGGATTGTATACTTAAAATGGAAATCCTCCCAAACAATTTAGATGCAAGACCAAACCATAAATTTTCTACATTTGAAAAGAAGTAGGAGGCAACTTCACCGTAAGTCTTCAACGCATCACGTACAATAAGACATACTAAAACATTCATAGAAGTGTTATCATGGTAATGAACCATTTATATAATTATGCCATATGTCCACTTCAGCATTGTCATTCTAACTATATCACCTGCTGACAATATTTGTTATGTTCAATTCTTCAGAAGAGGAGGTCAATTACGAAGTCGTACGATGGAGTTCTTTCGTTTCATCAACCTGATATTTATATTTGCTTTGAACGTATTGTTCTTTTTCTCAGGAATATGTTTAAATTCCCTGGTCATACTCACTTTCTGGCGGTCTATCCAACTTCGAAAGAAATTATGTTATTTCATTATAATGGTTTTGTCCTGTTGCGACTTGCTTGCGGTTTTAACTGGTCATCCACTCACGGCTCTTCATGCGATCTTATTCTTGACTGGAAGGTTGGATCGATACACTGGCTGGGTGGTTATTTCCACAAGGTTCTCAGTTGTTTTCGTTGGTTTTTCTTTGCTCGCTCTTTTGGCGATAAATTTTGATCGATATTTGGCGACATATTATCCCATCTTTCATCGAACATCGGTAACGAAGGGAAGACTTTTAACTCTTCTGGCAATACTGATTACCGTAGAAGTAACCCTGCTGCTGCTATCTTTTAACGACTGTGTTATTCCCTATCAAGTTGCTCTTCTAATTTTTTTTATTATTATCATTCCCCCAATGTTGTTCATCAACTACAAATTGTTCGCAGTCGCCAGGAAAAGTCGTAGAAACAACGGAATATCGACCGAGATGAAAAAGACGTTTTCTTTGAAAAATATATCGAGTTGCTTGCTGGCAGTCGCTTGTTTTGTAGTACTAAACATTCCAGTGTTCGCCTACATTGGACTGACCATAACCTCGACAGCAAAAGAATTTAATTTGGATAACGCACTCCTCGCAGCACTCTGGGCTTCAACGACAACCGCAATGAATTCAACATGCAACTGCTTAATCTTTTACCGGAAAAACAAGATTTTACGCACTGAGGTAATGAAGGTTATTAAAAGCATGAGAATATGTCGAAGAGTCCAAACCTACAATCTTTGACAATATAGATTGGGACAATCTAGTTTTCACATGCATTCGGTTGTAATATACCATTTGCTGATACATATTTTCCACCCTCCCTCCCCCCACCCGTTTCAATGTTGGCGCCGCGCATCCAGACATCAGATTTTTGTTGGCCCAACATTGAACTGGGGGAACGGGGGGCGCTATTCCTTTCAAAATATATGAAATTACAGCAGCTGTCCCATAGTTTCTGGCAAAGATTGTCTTGGTGGTGATCAATGGTGTTTGGAATTTGGTAATTAAACGTTTTAGTTTTAAGTTTATACCGCCCAATTACATATATTCCAGTATCGAAGCATATGTGGGCAAGTTTTGGTAGTTTTAGATACTATCCATTCATTCCGGGGGGGGGGGTTGTTATTTTTAACACTTTATATACCAATACAGGTACGTGTGCTACTAGCTATAATGCTTAATAAGCACATTTATATTCACGTCTAATATCATCATAGCTCTCTTCCTTTTGAAAAATCCGCGGAAATTTACTCAAAAGTTACTTGCTGTCTTTGGAATGATGCAAAAGACCATAATTACGACGAACCTGGAACAGAACTATTCAGAAATAATCGGTTTGTGAGTCGGGTAGGTTTAAATCTCATCTCACAACATATTAAACTGCGGGGAAAGACAAATAAATATGCATTGTTTTCGCCTTTTACAAACTTATACTTGAGAACTGGGGCCATTTGCAAGCCAAATTACGTTTGCAGTATAAGATTTATAGCACAGTTCATAACGCAGCCAGTAGTCAAATTTCATACGTCTCATATTACACGATGCTCACTAACGAATCTCGGTCTAAAACGCTGATTTGCGTTACTATAAATTTTACTTATCTTACATTTTATATGCATATGGGTACAAGAAACCATTTTCCTTAATTACAATCGGTTAACTTTGCAGATATCCCTTTTTAAGTTCGTTTTTGAACGAAGCTCACTACAAAACTGTAAATAAATCTATATCTCATTGGCTATTTTATGACAGAAAGTGAGAACCGTTGCTAGAAAATCATTCGTATCTTAGTCAGTTCGTTACGAAAACTTGTAAAATCGTCCTATCTTGTAAAATATGCTGGACTTTAGATGCCTAGGGTGAATTTTTTTTTATATTGTCTGCTATTAAGGCTTTGATGGCGTGTGAGCCCATCAAAATATGGCGAGATTCGTGGTGAGATTCGTTTCTATACTATGGATCTCATTGTCACATATACGCGCTTAGTTTACTAACAAGTTGGCTCAGTTGTCAATTTTCTTTAAATAGAGTTCCAATACTGTTACCATGCATGGAATTCAATGAATTGTGACTATAAATCTGATTTTAAATATACGCGATGAAATTCAGCCGGATTTTAGCTATTTCCTAACACACGCATACGCAAGCATTGTATAACCAGTACACGCAAATTATCTGTGTGCAACGAAATTGCTAAAGGACCTAAAAGGTGTGAAGAACTTATGAAAATTGACTGCGTACACAGCTTGATGATGTCTACAAGTTGAATTAAGTTAAATTTAAGAGTAATGTATTACTTCAACAGACAATCTTTGACAATATAGATTGGGACAATCTAGTTTTCACATGCATTCGGTTGTAATATACCATTTGCTGATACATATTTTCCACCCTCCCTCCCCCTAACCGTTTCAATGTTGGCGCCGCGCATCCAGACATCAGATTTTTGTTGGCCCAACAGTGAACAGGAGGAACGGGGGCGCTATTCCTTTCAAAATATATGAAATTACAGCAACTGTCCCATAGTTTCTGGCAAAGATTGTAGTCTGACGATACTGAAGAAAGTAGAAAATAGTTTGGAAACGAAAAACAGAGGAAAATAGATATGGCTTGAAGGATGAACGAGTAAAGAAAAGAAAAACTTAAATAAAATGTGAGAACAGCAAAATTTGTATATAACTGCCAGATGACAGCTGCCTATATATAATACGAGATAACTGAAATACTCTTTCATTTTAAAATGAAAACTTTCAAAGGCCGCAAAATTTGTCCGAGTACTTTCTGAGAATTTAGTAAAACTGCACCATTATTCCATTAAGGACTGCTCTTTATTGGTGCACCATGAACCACGAGAACAGTTTAAAACTCATGCAGAATAATGTTATATGACGAGCGTGGTTTAAAGGTGCAACTACTTGAGAAGAAACGTCGATCGCCTCTTTGTCAAAATTTGTTCTTTATCGGCATAAATTTAGTTAGTTTGACTCAAGTTTCTTTATAACTGCCATGGTGCAATAATGGATGGTCCTAACTGTAACAGTTTAGAAATGATAGAGCTTGCAAGTATTTGTGCAAAATTAAAATGATGTAGGTTTCCTCGGGTAAGAATACTGAACCAACATGAAATGGCTATAATTGTAACATCGTCTAGGGAGAACAGTACTAACAGTTTAGAACTGACACAGCAATCAAGTATAAATAAAGTTAGACCATTATAGCTTTTTTAACCACTTATAGTCTTAGTTTAAAACACGATATATGCTTTGGATCACCTGTTTTGGATCACCCGCTTGGATCACCTGTTTAGTGCATAATTAAAATATATTATGAAAACAAGCTTTCATTTCTATGTCTCGACCCGCTGTCAAGTTGTTTTCCAAAACTGGAAACTAATAAATTCTGAAACAGTTGTTTAACTAGATATTATATGTGCTATGAGAACTAGATCATGTTCTTTGTACAATTGTATAGTCTCTAATTCTTACGTGAAGCGACAGAGACAAAATTATAATCACAACACTGCATATTGCAGTAACGGACTGTCTTATGCAGTTATCTCACGTTTTGGAAAAGGTGAAATATACAGGCACTTCATTCTAGCAACACCGCGCGTGTAT
>CACRXK020008832.1:0-20144 GCA_902702795.2 Paramuricea clavata | reverse complement strand
TCCAGAGGAAATTGCGAACTTGTTTAACAGGTACTTTAGTTCCGTATATACCATCACAGAGGACTCACGTCTAGATGCATCGTGCGAAGTTACAGAATGTATTGCCGACACGTTGGTTGATTCGTTGATTCTTTCAGTCACAGAAGTGCAAGAAATTCTTAAAACTCTCGATATTAGCAAAGCTACCGGACCGGACGGAATTCCTGCCAAACTGCTAAAAGAAACTGCATCGGTAATTGCACCATCTTTGTGCAAATTATTTAATAAATCTTTAAGGACTGGAGAAATGCCGAGGGATTGGAAATTAGCCAACATGGTTCCTATTTATAAAAAGAACGAACGAGAACATGTAGAAAAAACTATCGTCCAATATCTCTATTGTCAGTAATTTCAAAAGTCTTAGAACGTTGCATATTAAACAACATCAAAGATCAGTTGTATAAGTCAATTCCAGCATGTCAACATGGATATTTAACTGGAAAGTCGTGTGTTACTAATTTACTCGAGGCGCTAGATCATGTTGGTTCATTACTCGACCACGGAGAACAGATAGATCTTGTGTATTTGGACATGTCAAAGGCATTTGACAAGGTCAGCCACAATCGATTGATACAGAAATTATACAAGGCTGGTTTCAGTGGAAATTTGCTTAAGTGGTTTCGCTCATACCTATCTGAACGTCGACAACGTGTTACCGTTATGGGTGCTACTTCGGGTGAGCTTCCTGTTACTTCCGGGGTGCCCCAAGGATCCATATCGGGTCCTGTTTTCTTCTTGTTGTATGTTAGCGATTTGCCAAAATCAATTTCTAATAGTCGTGCTACAATGTATGCTGATGATATAAAGATGGGCAGACAAATTAGAAATCTAGAGGATACTAATTTGCTACAGTCTGATCTTGACAGCTTGCAAACCTGGTCCGTCGCCTCAGGCCTTGTTTTTAATGCAACGAAGTGCAAAGCTATGAGTGTTACTAGAAAAATCAAGGCGGTTTCAACAACATATAGACTTACTGATACTGATCTCGAAAAGATTGAAGATGAACGAGATCTAGGTGTATGGACTACAAACAAATTAACTTGGAATAAACAAGTCTCAGAACAAGCTGGCAAGGCCAATAAACTTTTAGGATATATTAAGCGAAACACCATTTATACCAAAGGTGTATCAATCAGGCGTACGCTCTATCTAGGACTGATTCGACCTCATTTAGGTTATGCCACCCAGGTGTGGGCTCCGCAGTTCGTCCAATTAATTGGTAAATTAGAGCGCATACAAAGGCGTGCAACGAGATATATTCTTAGCATACCATACAGTTCGTAGATTACACTCTTCGATTGAAAAAATTGAATCTTATCCCTATTACCTACTGGCATGAACTGCAGGATATGATATTTTTCTTCAAGATCATTCACAGACTAGTCATTATAGATCATACCGTTATACCTACGGCCAGAAACACTAGGTCGACCAGATCATCAGCGAGCAACGTGATAAAGTTTGTAGTGCCAAAATGCAAGACAACCACATATCAGCGTTCTTACTTTGTACGAACATGTAGAGTATGGAACGTTTTGGCAGATGAACTTTGTTTGAGTATTAACAACCTGATATCTTTTAAAACAATCATGCTCAATTATTACAAAGCATCATTGTCATATTATCAATGGGACGATCCGCGCTCTTTCAAAACAGTTTGCATCAAGTGTAATCGAGGACGTCCGCTGAACAAACCAATTTCTTGTTGCATTTAACTGTAAGAACATTCATTATTGTTTTTTATAAATATTTAAACATAGGGCCCACGGTAATTGGCAACTGCTGTTGTGGTGACCCTGCCATTTTACTTACTAGGGTAATTTAGTAGTTTTTTGTATATGTAAAGTACGTCTTTTTCAGTGGCAAATTTAATAAAAAAACAACAAAAAAAACAAAAAAAAACAAACTAATGTGTCAAGGAAAGCAATCTTTCCGTCCTTTTCGTTTTCGATAGTGAAGTCAATGTGTGGTATGACAAGAAGATGGAAAACCTATTGGCAGATGAAACGACCTACGCTATCATACCTAAGCCACCATTCAAACGAGTAGAACGAGAGTTAAATGCCATGCTGCTTAACCTAAAGAAACAAGAGAAAATTCCCGAGAATACCTACCGTAAGCTACACTCAAGTGACGCAATCCCTCCAGCCATCAGAGGCTCCATCAAGCATCACAAAGTAGGTTACCCACTTAGACCTATAGTTACATGTATCGACTCAGCTCTTTACGAAACTTCCAAATTCCTTACAAAAATTCTTTCTCCACTACAAAACAAAAACGGCTTCTCAGTAGCTAACTCTACTCAATTCAAAAACGAAATTTCAACATTACCATAGACGAAGACGAATCTATGATTTCATTTGACGTCGTTTCACTTTTTACAGCCATTCCTGTTGATAAAGCGTGCAAATATATTAGAATGAAATTAGAAAACGATCCGACACTTCCGGACAGAACTCAACTTGACATTGACGACATTATTCGACTTTTATATTTTGTTTTATCTGACAGTTTTTTCGTTTATAACAACACCACCTACAAACAAATCCATGGATGTGCCATGGGCAGCCCCGTTAGTGCGATTGTTGCTAACTTGTGCATGGAAGTGATAGAAGAACAGGCCATCCTAGACGCAACTTCACCACCTAAAGTTTGGAAACGTTTTGTAGACAATTGTTTTTCCATAATAAAAAAGACTAACATATCATCTTTTCATGACACACTAAACTCCATTGACCCACACATTGACTTCACTATCGAAAACGAAAAGGACGGAAAGATCGCTTTCTGTGACACATTAGTTTCTAGAAACGGCGGCTTAATTTTTATTGACGTTTACCGCAAACCCACTCACACAGACCGTTACTTAAACTACCTATCACACCACAACCAAAAGCATAAAATTAGTACTGCAACAACACTTATCAACCGATCCTTGTCACTTCCTACCACTAACGAAAGCAAAGAAAGAGAACTAAATCATGTAACCACAGTCCTGACATCAAATGGTTATCCGAAGAAATTAATTTCAGGATTAATAAAAAAACATAAGAACAAAACTGTAGCATGTCCTGAAGAGTTAGTGCGGTCATTTTTCGAACTGGTTGAAGGAAAGGCGCCATCTGCAGGAATTGCGGTTCTACCATATATCAAAGGACTAACCGAACCTCTAGCCAGAACACTCCAAAAACATGACATTAAAGTTTATAATAAGCCAATGAAAACCCTCGAACGCCAATTCCCATCTGCAAAACAGAAACCACCAACAGAAGAACAAAAGAACATGGTCTACCAGATACCGTGTCAAGATTGCAGTTGGAGCTACATAGGCGAAACAGGAAGATCCCTGAAGACGAGAAAGTTCGAACACGTGAGGAATGTGAAACAAGGCAAGAAGGGGTCGAATGTCGCGAAACATGCATGGACTCAAGATCATATTATTGACTTTGCCAATGCTAAAGTAATAGACAAGGGAAATCATAGGAACCTTAAAACCTTAGAGTCCTGGCATACTGCACTAACAGACAAAGCTGATAATAACTCTAATACGCTTCCAGCACAATACACAATACTTTTAAGAAAGGAACTCAAGAAACATTAATTAAATATTTATATTCCTCATTTGTAACATAGCATAGATAGTCTCATATTTCATACCACCTACTTAAGTTTAGCATCCTTTATAGAATCATTTGTATACACCCGTCGAAGGCTATAGACTGATAGCTGAAAGCTCGTAGAAATAAATATTTAGTCAGAGAACGTTCAATAAATAAATTATGTTTTTACTTAATAAAACATAATAAGTTAAATACAAATAAAACAAATTGTTAGGTAATTTCAGTTCAGTCTTCAAATCAATTTGTTCTCCTTTACATTCTAAGATTTTTTCTCAAATTAAACCGTAATTTATGAAACTTAGAGCTTCGTTGAAAAGGAGAAAACAGTTCATGTTTTTAGGCAAAATTTAAAGCAACAAAATTTATAAACATTAAATATTAAAAGCAAACTTGCCGTATATATTTCCCAATTTCCCATAGACATAGTAAATCAGTTCTTCTCATTTCTTCAAACAAAATTGCTTCAAGCTTGTTGTATATGAAACGATTTTCCAAATATGTGTCTTTTAAAACTGAAATCTTGCTTATCCCACTCCTACAAGCCCCGGGCTTACGCCTGGAACGGCGCTCCGCGCTGTTGGCTCGGGGATAACCAATCCCAGTCTCCTGAAAAGTTGGATAACAGCCATGAAATGGGCAGACTGGATGCCAACCAAGTATTCAGTCTTGTGGGAGAAACAATTTACACCCCATGACTATATAATAAGGGAGAACACGTAATAAAAGGCCAATCCATGGAATATTTGAAACAAGTCCATGCGGTCCCATCTATTTTTGATTATCCTCCGCACCTTGTTAAGACAACTACATCCAGACCTCTTCCTAAAAAGAGACAAGTGCCCCACCACCGGAAGACCAAAGACTGCAAAAAAGAAAAGAAAGTGTTCTGTAAATAGTGATCATGGTAGTTATATTAAGTCACCAACAACAGTTATGAAAATTCAAAGAAAACCCTGGAAAAAAGAATAATAAAATTGTTGAAAACGATTGAAATCGACTGTTTCAAGTAACTTTTAAGTTGTATTTTAAGCACAAGTTTCACTGAAATACAGATATATAAATCACAACGATCACAAGCTTTTTCTCTCTTCATGTCACGCCATGTGGGGTCACACCATATCACATGATTTCTGGTTACCTTATATGAGTGTAAAATGAAGTCTCCGACACTCTCCCCTCATAAATTGTGAAATAGTTTATGTCCCATTGAGGAGACTTCCCTTATTAGAAGTTATTAAAGGTGATGTAAAGTCCGTAATGTAAACAAACGCTTTGTTTACATTTTGAACTCAGTGCTACAGTTGTAAAATATGATTAGATATATATTATACTGAATTTTTAACACTTTTCTGGTTCGTTATACTTGTTAATGAATGTGTGTTGGCCTCTCCAGAAAACTTTTGCCTGCACATAGTTTAACAGCCCGCACAACCCCGTCTCGACCTGGAAACAGTTCCGTAACAATACCCAAGGGCCATTTTCCCCGATTCTTATCGTCACTCTTTATTATCACTATATCTCCGACCGATAACTTGGACTGCTTGACTTTATGGGTAAGGTTATGTCTTTCTCATAATCCACGTAAATATTCCTTCGACCATCGCTTCCACATCGCGTTTTTGCATTTCCGTAGGTACTTGGCTCTCTTCCTTAGGTCAATCTATTCGCAATGATGTGGCTGTGCTTCTGGTATGGCATTGGTGTGATGGAACATAGAGTACTCGGTGTAAGAACAGGAAATTGCAGATCGTCTTCCACATAGCTCAGTGGTCTACCATTCAAGCACACCTCCATGTCGAGCAGCACTTCCTCGAGTTCCTTCCAGGACAGAAGACCGTTTCCAATAGTTTTGTGTAGAGCTTTCTTCACAAGACCAACCATTCACTCAAATTGACTGCCCCACCAAGGTGCGCGGCTCAAATTGAACTGCCAGACAATTACAACAGGTGTATACAGCTATATAGGCTTTCCCTTCGACTTTTGCTCTTTTGTTATAACAGATGGGCCCAGCGTAGTCTATGCCAATAACTTGGAATGGGTGTGTTCCTCGTGTCCGATCTTCGGGCAAGTTGCCAGGAGGGGGGTCCGCCACAGCTCAGGCTTGGAACCTTCGACATCTGTGGCACTCTTTCACAGTTCTCTTGACAAGTCTCAGTAAACGTGGAACCCAGTGATCCTTTATCACGCTCGTCATCGTGATAAAATGACTCCCCCATGAAGAGGGCGCAAATGCTCTCGTTGCACCAACTTCTTCATGTATGGATGAGAATCTGGGAGATAGATTGGGTACTCACCTTGAACTCGGCCTTGACACTGAAGAATCCCCTGTTCATTTGGTTGAAGGTTAAGTCGTAAACAATCTTCCTGGTTGTCGCCACTTTGTTGCACTTGTTTGATCCAAAAACTATGCTGGGACATTAGTTCATCGGTTGTTAGTGGACCTCGGATGACGTCGTTGGGATGTTGGCAGTTGTAAATGAATTGTCGCTATCCATGCCAGGATTCTTATTGCTTTAGTCAGTTCGTAATTCTCAAGGATAAGGTCTAGCTGGTCAGGGTTGGTTTCTGTGACTCCTGCAAAAATTTATCTGGTTACTCTTGCTTCTGCTTGGCTCTCCACAGATGACTGACTTACAATATCTTGTGGCCAATTCTCGGGGTTGGCCATCCATTCAGGACCATTCCACCACAGCTCCTTGTGTTGAACATCACCACCCCTGCTTGCCAGATCTGCTGGGTTTTCTTCCGTGGGGATATGTCTTCATTTGATCTCTGGTTTTGCTTGAATCTTTCGGACACGATTCTCAACAAACTGTTTGTACTGCCCTCCACCTATGATCCAGTGAAGAACAACTAAACTGTCTGTCCAACAAGAAGGGTGATGAAGTCAGCCCAAACATAACCCGTGTAAACCGTAAAGTCTCAAGTTCTGAATGTTCTCCGGGTTGCCAGTGGAACCTCAAGACGTCGCGATCTTCCTCTTTCACACGCACTTGCAAGAATGCTTTCTTTAGGTCTCCATTGACTGCTAAAGGATGGGCTCTCGATATGACCAGAACGTTCCACATGTTGTTTTGCAGCACAGGACCAGGACTCAGACAGTCATTAAGTGAGACAGCATCTGCATGGGCTTTCGCACTGGCATCGTACACTATGCGGAGCTTGGTTATCTCGGCATTCTCTTTCACAACAGGCTTATGCGGTATGTAGAATTCCACTCCCTTCACTCGATCATTTGCTGGTTCTACCGCGCCACGCTCTTCGATCTTCACAGCATACGCTTCATCCAGCCCAGAATTTCTGCAACTTATGCTTCAGGTTTTGCAACCGACCCAAACTACCCTGTTCATTAGTTGGTAAGGGAGGGTGGTTACCCCACCAGGGCAGTCCTGTTTCATACCAACCTGCCTCGTTACGGGTCAGTTGCTCTCGGAACTCAGCATACACTTCCTTCTGGTCTTGTTGTGGCAAATCAGCTAGCCCCTAAACATCAAGTTGGCATAACTCATCATATTCAACATGGTTGGTTTGCATCAAAAGCACCCGAGTAGTCACCGATTCTTCGCCTGGTGATAGAATAAACCACCCAAGTTTTGTATGTTCTGCAACAGGGTGACCTTGTTTTCTGATACGAGGTCTGGAATCCGTTTTGATCTTTGTGAAAACTCCGGCTCCTAATATTACATGCACTGGGAGATAGGGTTTAGTGTCATAGTCGTCTATTTTCACACCTTTCAAATGAGAATAGGACTCAATTAGTTCCTTGTACTGCAGGTTCTCTACTTCGAGTAGTGTTCCCTTATTAACTTTGATTAGATCCACTTCTAACTCATAATCACCGGATTTAGAAGAGATAGTTGAATTGTGTATCTCCATTCTCGTTGTAGTAAAAGCCATCAGCATTTCCATTTTCTTGTATTTCACTTCTGTTGGTTTCTTCCCTAATGAATCAAGCAACTTTGACGAGGCATAACAACTTGCAGCACCAGAATCAACCAAGGCACGACACTCAACACAGTCAACTTTTATCACAACAATAGGGTGAATAACCTTGTAGCCATCACATGTTGACATCATATTTGCTCTGTTTGGTTTCTTTGTTTCACAAATAGAAGTATGATGACCCTTGGAGCATAATTGACAACCAGTAGTACTCTTGCAGTCAGCTGCCCTATGTCTTGTGCCTGTACAGTTAAAACAGAGTTTTTTCTCTGCTAAAATCTTCTTCCTTTCTCTTGCCTAGGTGATGCAAACTGCTGACATTGAATTCCCGTGTGTGAAGGCTTGCCACAGTAAACACACACCCTCACCTCATGGTGTTGTGTATTGTTGACTTTGGTGTTACGCTTTCGATACTTGTCTTCTTTCTCTATGGGATTTCTATGTGTCCAAAAACGTAGTGCTTCGCAGAGCTTTACGAAATCCCACTCTTGCCACTCGTCATCATTGGCTGACAAGATCACTCCGAATACCAGACAATTTGTCCAGAGTAAGTGGTACATTTCCATTCACCCTTTCTAGTTTAGCCATGGTCTCCAGGGATTGCACATCACACACTAACCGTTCGTAAAACTGGTGGACTTGTATCAGGTCAGCCCCCTGACAGTTGGTAAATCAATAATATCTTTCACATAAGCTTTCACTATTTCACTCTCTTTGCCATATCGTTCTTCGAGAATACTTTTTGCCCTATTATAGCCTTCGACTGTGAATGGTAACCCGTCAATACTCTTTCGCACTTTCAGTTCAACAAATTCTTTTAAATAAGAGAATTTAGTTATGGGTGCCATACCTGATTTGTCGATCTCTTCAGTGAATTGGTTCCAAAATCTGTTCCAATCAATGTATTCACCATTGAATTTAGTAATACTGAGTTTTGGAAGCTTCGCTGTTAAGGCTTTCTCAGTACTTGGGTTTTCCAGGGGGGTTGACTTCTTCAATTCCATCTCTTTGAAGTGAAGTTCTCGTTCAAACTCGATTTGTTGCTTCCGACCCTTGTCAATTTCTGCTTGCTCAACTTCATCTAAACAATTTGGCAAATAAACAATGTCCTCATCGACAACTGCAATCTGGCTCTCCACGTCTTTACTCCATGTTGTAATATCCTCGACTTTCTCCCCCCCGGGCGATCTTGATTTCTTCGAGTGTTGTTCTCGCTTTTTCAGCCGCATTTCCCAACGTTTGCAATGTATTCTTTTGTCGCTCGATACGACTTTTTATCCCACTTGATCCAATGTCTTTAGTTTTATCTCTAGTTATTTGTAGCTGCGTAAGTTTCGTCGCAAGATTTTGCTTCGCAGTTTCCATATTAATATTCGCACAATGTTGTTATTGTAATACGATACTTTAAAACCCGTCAATTTCTCCTTGGTTCTTGCTCTTGTTCGAGCTAAAATCACGTTATATCCTGCCGGGGTCGCCAAGTGTTGAAAACGATCGAAATCGACTGTTTAAAGTAACTTTTTAGTTGTATTTTAATCACAAGTTTCACAGAAATACAGATATATAAATCACAACGATCGCAAGTTTTTTCTCTCTACATGTCACGCCATGTGGGGTCACGCCATATCACGTGATTTCCGGTTACCTTATATGAATGTAAAATGAAGTTTCCGACAGCATATAAGTTGGCCCAACTAGCCTCTTTTCTGGGTAGAAATTCCTTTGAAATTAACATGAGTACGAGGCTAGTTGGGCCAATTATATGCACATAAAAGAATTATTATGCACATAAAAGAATATTTAATTGGTAGCCATTTATGAAAAGGGTCTATTGCAATGGCTCGCCGCTTCTCTGCCCGATAAATGCCACTTCTTCGTCTTCCTATATGTATTTAGATTACAGTATCCAAGAGTAATTCATTGTAGAATAGTCCCAAACGAAAAATTGAAAAAAAGGAAAAACCTCCCACAACACTTGTTGTATTACTGATCCATTGTATCACAAGCCAGTTAAAAGTGAGTTTTTCATGTTCATTTTTCATGTTCATGATTTAAAAAAGATAAAAATTGAAAAAAAGGAAAAACCTCCCACAACACTTGTTGTATTACTGATCCATTGTATCACAAGCCAGTTAAAAGTGAGTTTTTCATGTTCATTTTTCATGTTCATGATTTAAAAAAGATAACTCCTCTAGATGATTGTGCTCTCCCATCCCATGCTTTTTCATCCTCATTGTCGAGTTAAACGCCTTTGATACAACCGGCCCCTGCACGAAAAACCAATTGGTAATTAATTTCAATGAAACAATAAACTAGCTACAGTGAAACAACGGTTAACTTTATTAAAACGTTAACTTTATTTAACTTTTAAGAGCGGTCGTAGTAAATATCGCCTTTTAGTATAAATTTTGCATATCAAATGAGCTTTCGCGCGTTCTGATTGGCTAGTTGACTAGTATGAAATCTGACGCATTATTTACCACCTGACAACCTCGTTCCCAGGGTATTTGCTCTTGGGAAGCAAAGACCCTGGTGGACGCTGGTCACGTGATCTGCTAAAATCTAGCAGATTTTTAATTAGTGTTGTTTTGTCAATCTGGGAGGGGTGGGAATGTAGTAGTTGACATTCGCCAGATGCATTAGTGTTGTATACTTCACTTTACATGTATTAATAAACATGATTTATACTGTTCTAAATTCGTACTCATCATGACAAGATTTCCTGCTATATTGAATGTCATCAATAATAAGTGCTGCGGTACATTTCAAGCGAGAAGCTGGATCATATTTCACTTGCAAGGAAAAATATACTCCACACGCGCCTGGCTAGTGAGCACGCATCAGATCGCCGTATAAACATACATATCTGATATCTTCTACGCCGACTGATCGATCAAACGGTATTTATATAAAACGAACGATATGATATGGTTGTTTATAGTTGAAATGTATCCTGTCCGATATTCAAAACAAAGGATTTATTTTATAACGGGATCCTTTGATTTCTCAACTGAAGTACTGAACATCGCCAACTGTGTATATAAAAACAATAGTGCTGTTTTGACTGTGGATTACAGTAAGCACAGGATTAAAACCCGTTATTCCTTTTATTTACATTGCTGAAACAGCTCAACGATCAAGAATGATATATGTCGAAGTACAGCTACAGTATACTGTTATCACACGCCAAGATTCCTCGGTGCGTGCGGTACAACTTGAATATCTAGGACGATATATGCACTAGACTAAATTATATCATATATTGCAGTAAACATTATAAATCTTATAAAGACCTTTCATTGGCATTGGTATTAATGCCCAGGCATTATTTGAAGAATAATCCAACTTAAAATCCAGCTTCTTTCGACTTGTATAATGCCGCTGTGAGTCATCAATATTTAAAGTTTGAGGAAGAACTATGACGCCCTACAGACTCTCGGTGAACAGGAGAAATTAGATCTAGATGGATTTGTGATGTGTACTATTAATAAGTTGCCAAATGTGAAGTCAGACTTGGTAAGGACTGGTGAAGATTGGGAGTAATGGAAAATGGAGAACTTAGTTGATAGTCTACAAAAATGGTTACGAAGAAACAAAACTGAAGGAGATAAATCCACAGGTGACCCAAGAAGAAGAGAAAAAAACTTGCTTGCATGTAAAGGAGGCAAAGAGAGGCAAGAGGAAAAAAGACACCTTGTTGTATGTTCTGTAAAGCTGAACACTGGAGTGATATGTGCAAGTCGTATGTAACCACTGCTCAAAGAAAGGCTTACTTCGGTGAGAACAATTTATGCTTCAATTGCGGTAGCCTGGAACATAGAGCTAGACATTGTCGGAGTCGTGGGTGCTATCACTGTGGGGAGAGACATCATACCAGTTTACATGATCAGAAAGAGAACAACGGTGATGGTACAGTACTAACGGGCTACTCAACAGCAACAGACGAGATGACATTACCCCCCATAATCCCAGTTAAGGTGGACGGAGAAGTTTTCTGGGCATTTTTGGACACAGGATCGGGCAGGAATTTTATTTCAAAGGAAGCAGTAAAGAAACTTCAAGTTTCTGCAGCACGAATCGAAAGAAACCATCACCATTAATGGAACAAAAAGACAGTCCATGCCTATTTACAATGTAACAATCGAATCATTAGATGGATCAACCAAAGAAGATATAGAGCTAGCCGGGTCGACAATGAAAGATTTCACAACAGTGAAAAGACCGGACATGAACAAACTTAAATGGAATTATGAACACACAAAAGATAAGAGGTTTTACATGAGAACAGATGGTGAATACCCAATACACATGATCTTAGGTGACAACACCTTCTGCAAGATTAAGACAGGAGAAATCTACAAAGGGAAAGATGGCTATCCTATCGTTGAAGGTACTTCGTTTGGTTGGATTGTTCATGGCGGAGATATTTCGAACAATGTATGTATGTTTACAAGAGAACCAAATGACTACGAGCAATTGTATACACCGAATGCAGACGGAGTTGAAGATAGAGGGGAGAACGACCAACTGGACGTTTATCATGAGTTTAATAACGAGAACATTACTCGGGCTGATGACGGTAGATATCAAGTCAAAGTACCATCGATTCCAGGACAGTCTTTACCAAATAGCAATCTAGAACAAAGTCGAAAGCGATTAGTTAATGTATGCAAAAAGATCGAGCGAGATGAGAAGTTAAAGAACAATTATGATGAAATAATCGAGAATCAATTAGAGTCGGGTATCATTGAAGGCGCACCACAGAAACCGAATGGTGAACAAGTATATCATATACCACACAAACCTGTCGTCAGAGAGGAGGCAAATAAAGCCAAAGATAGCGCGGAGATTCCCAAGAATTTTAGAAATTTTGGACTGGTCGGTGATAGTTCGGAAAATCCATGTGTTTTGAACGATGGAAAAGAAAGAGAAGACATGAATGAGGAAATTGAGGGACATGAAAATAAACCAGAACGGTTGAGAAAACTGAAGGCAGTAACTGCGGAAGAAACGAAGGAAGGACAAGGTGATGAAGACGAAAATGCCTACGACAATTCTGACCAAAATGAAACGTTTGAATTGATGGATGAAAGTGGAGCGCAGGAAAGTGGAAAGAAATTGAAAGGAAACGAAGTAGAAAACCTTGAGGAAAATGGCATAAAAACGAAAGGGAAAGTTAAGAGTAATGTTGTTTCACAAGGAAACACTAAAGAAACTAGTAGTGTTGAAAAGACAATTGAACGTAAGAAAAAGAAGAGAAAAATTACAGACGAAAATAGAATGAAAGAAAAGTCGAAGAAAAGCAAGAAAGCAAAGTTGGTGAAGAATGGGACTGACGAGGACAATATAATTGGAAGTGATGTATCAGATTTAGAAAAGTTCAAAGTCGAGACTACAGCAATCTTAGAAGGTGCCAAACTACCACTACACAAGTGGGAGTCCAACGTAGAAAGCAGTCAAGAAGAGGAACAAATCCTAACACCCAACACTATGCTCTGGGGACAGAATTCGTATGCATTGGGAGATTTAAGCGAGGAAGAAGATCGAAACGAAGTTGGTAGTCTATACAAACGTCTTACTATGGCAAGACAACACGCATGGTCGAGATGGCAACGGGAATATATCCATGGATTAATGGGAGTATCATCGTGTGAATAAAAGCACATCTCCTGTACCAGAGATTCGGGAAATTGTATTGATCGTTGGAGACAAAAAGAACCGAGGACGGTGGATGAAAGGCAAAGTTGTCAACTACGTGAAAGGAAAGGACGGTGTAATTAGAGCCAGTTATTGTGTTACATAAGGGTAACTATTTGGAACGACCTAGTATGTCCTTTAGTATGTTTTTTGGAGATAAGGAGCGTGCTTAAGGAAGATCAGGGAAGACACAACGAAAGTACTAAAGATAATGATAAATTAAAGGAAAGACCAGAACGGAAAGCAGCAAAGATCGCGAAAGTTAACTTCAAAGAACAGTTGAAAGACGATTAAAGGGAAGTAAATGTAACTCTGTAGAATGTTGTTAAAAATTTATAATTCGTTTTAATTTGTTAGGGGAGTGTGTGATGAACTCTGAACAGTAATAGCTATATTTAGAGATATTCGCAACATTACCATATATATATGGTAAAATTAGTTTGTTATTGTACGAGAGACGGAGAGACAATTGACAAGATTTAGAGAGACAAAATGGACAGGGTTTTGAGACAAGTGAATTAGTATTTTACGTATTGTTTGCGTATATAATAAATATTTAATGTGAGGATTTGTATATCGAGGACAACTTTGGTATACATATTCACAAACAATTTAAAATTGCGGTGCCCGTGCCATTTTTGGCATCGCATTATATTCTGCTTGTGAGTTTGTTTGTCCGTGTGTTCGCATCAATACGTTTCCTTAATCGCCTACTAAAAATTCCTTGCACGCTTGGAATTTATTAATTGTTATTAATCGTGTGCTCTCAAGATCGACTACTTGTTAGGCTTTATCTCTGGTTTTATGCTTCAAACAATGACAAAAATACTACTGTTCGAATCAGCGTGAAAACTTGTATTTATAGGAATGGAAAATTGATTTCAAAATTGATTTCTATTCTTGCGATTTATGGCCTTTGATAGACAAGCCGCTCAAAATAAGCTGCCAAATAAAAAAAACTTGGTTAGCGTCACCGCCCGTCTCTCGATTTCTGCCGTCTCTGAATTTTTTCTGATTTTTTTATGTAAATCTCTTCGTTTTACAGCTTAAAACAGTTTAATATTTGAAATTTTTCTCATGCTCAGAATTCGCGCTATATACTGATCGATAGGAGCGCGTGCATGGTCTTGGGTATACAAGGTTCTTATAGCAAAATAGCGGCCTTCGCAACATCAATACAAAAAAAAATCACCGATATGGTGGAAAAACCGGCCCCATCCCCCCAAAAAATACTACTAAAAAATTAAAAAACGAGTAAAAATTTAAAATTGTGAGAGTGTGACGCTAACCAAGTATTTTTTTTTATTTGGCCTAATCCTTCACGTTTTCCCATAGGTAGCCCAGACACACTGTGCGATTTAAATTTAAATTTAAATTTAAATCCCCCTTCGACCTCAAAATAATAATGTTAACGATTAGCTCAAAAATATTCTTAATTTTCACTAAAATGTATCACTAATCAATACTTATCGTTGAAGGAAATATGCTTAGGTATACATAGCATGCATCAGCAAAAATAAATAGTTTATACCTTTAGTAGAAGCACTTGAAATCCAGCTTTAAATATGTTTGACACAGTAAAATATTAAAGGAATCCTACCTTTCAAGTTAAATACAACATTTTGTACTTCTTTCGTTTTCTGGGAACAATTGTTTCCAATATTTCATCGATTTTGAAACCAAATTTTCCGAATCGTTCTTTTTGAAAAGCATTATTTACTAGTCCGCTGGCAAATAATGTGTCAGATTTACGGATTTACCAGTCAACTCGCCAATCAGAACGCGCGAAAGCTCATTTGATATGCAAAATTTATACTAAACTCAGTAAACTTCACACGTTAAAATATTTCATTATCCGACACGAAATGCACGCGTGAAGGCATTTGAATTTTTCGTGCATGCAGGATTGTTTGAATTTTGACCATCAAATTGCAATTGGGTGTTTCGCTGTAGTAAAATATACAGACAATGATATGGATTCGTGCACTTCACTTGGTGGAATTAATATTAGAATGTTTAGGGTTTGTAATCCAAGTGAGAATATATACATTTTAAGACCTAACCAGGAACGACTGCAAAAAATGCAGCACAAGGTCCCATGCTAGGAATTGAACCTATGGCCCTGCGATTTCGGTGCAGCGCTCTAAACAACTGAGGCCAGCTGTTCAGCTGTAACCGTAAGTTCATGTATATATAGGTATCGGGTGTGCGGGTTGTGATAAGGTGGACTTCAATGATTGGGATTCTGCACTTCACTTGGTGGAATTAATATTAGAATGTTAGGGTTTGTAATCCAAGTGAGAATATATACATTTTAAGACCTAACCAGGAACGACTGCGAAAAATGCAGCACAAAGTCCTCTGGCAGGAATTGAACCTACGGCCCTGCGATTCCGGTGCAGCGCTCTAACCAAATGAGCTACAGAGGCCAGCTGTTCAGCTGTAACCGTAAGTTCATTGAGCTGTAACCGTAAGTTCATTACAAGCCCTAACATTCTAATATTAATTCCACCAAGTGAAGTGCAAGAATCCATATCATTGAAGTCCACCTTATCACAACCCGCACACCCGAATACCTATATATACATGAACTTACGGTTACAGCTCAACAGCTGGCCTCTGTAGTTCAGTTGGTTAGAGCGCTGCACCGAAATCGCAGGACCGTAGGTTCAATTCCTACCAGAGGACCTTGTGCTGCATTTTTCACAGTCGTTCCTGGTTAGGTCTTAAAATGTATATATTCTCACTTGGATTACAAACCCTAACATTCTAATATTAATTCCACCAAGTGAAGTGCAAGAATCCATATCATTGAAGTCCACCTTATCACAACCCGCACATCCGAATACCTATATATACATGAACTTACGGTTACAGCTCAACAGCTGGCCTCTGTAGCTCAGTTGGTTAGAGCGCTACACCGGAATCGCAGGGCCGTAGGTTCAATTCCTACCAGAGGACCGTGTGCTGCATTTTTCGCAGTCGTTCCTGCATGGTTAGGTCTTAAAATGTATATATTCTCACTTGGATTACAAACCCTAACATTCAAATATACAGACAATATCTCTGGGCTCATGTTTAACGCCAAATGTGAGAGCTATTTTCCTCATATGTAATCACGTTTTGCCTATATAATTACATATATATGTATATTACTGCATGTTTATTATATCAGCCAGATTAACATGGTCAGAAGCTCGTCTTGGTTCTGGTCGCAAACAGTCAATGTGAAAATAAAATATTAATTGAAGAAAAAATTGCTCGCCGCGTCCTTACGGTTTTTTTCAGGAAACGGCGTGCTTTGAAGAAGAGACAAACAAACTCACGCACGACTGTCCATGCATGCCGAGTTCATGCCTAGGTCAAATTATATCTTTGGGGCCCTATAGTGATTTTCTATAGACAAAAATCGACATATATTAATACGTACCTTTAGAGAACTAATTTTCATATTCTTTAACTTTTAGGAGAACATTAAGCTGCATTATTATACATTTAATATGTATTCTCGTTTCTAATTGGTCAGAAAGCACCGGCTAATATTCAGTATTCGGCATTTGTTACGTATTTTCCGCCGATGACGTCATCAGCGTCCAATAATTGTTTTTTTGGATCGAACTTGCATCCAAAAAAAAAAATATTAGACTCTCTCGTGCCCAAACCCTTGCGCGGCCAAAGGCTTGAACCTATAAGCGCGCGAAAAAAAACCCAAACAAACAATGGCCTAATAGTGAAAGCACGAAAAAGGCCACAAAGGGGTAAATAGAAGTAGAAATAGAATATTTAACTGACCTTTGACTTTGTGCAATGTGTTTGATATTCAAATTGTACTTTTCCTACCTGATGAACAGGAATCGTTTTATACGTTTCTCATGTCTTTAAATGTATAATAAAACAATTATTGGATTCGGTTTTCGCATGATATCAAGAATTATTCAGACCTCGGTCTATGTTATCCGCCTCAGCTTCGCTTCGGCAGATAACATTGACCTCGGTCTGAATAATTCTTGATATCATGCTCAGCCTCATCCAATGATAGCTTATTATTCCATTAAAGGGTATTGGCAACAAAATATTGTATTGCTTCATCTGAAAGAGCATGGGAAAATAAGCCGATTGGCCATTTAATGCTCTATTCTATCTCATCTAGTTCCGAAGTGATACGCAAAAATGTGCAAAATATAAGTTGCTGATTCAGCACAACGTGTGACGTCATTGGTTGGGTAAGTATGTTTAATGAATACTAAACTGAAGCATAGCTCAGTTATTATGGACCCAAATCAAATGAAGTTTTGCATACTGATTGTACATGATGAGGCGCATTGAAAAACATTTCCAATTTTGTTGCCAATGTAACAATGTCGTTCCCAGGCCCCTTGCGCCAATTTTATAAAACAGCTTTATTCATGGTACTTATAAGAATAAAGTAATATCAGCAGTATGTGTACCATACCTATGCTTGCCAAAAGTTTACTTGCATGATAATAATTCGAAAATGACATACACATAGATAAATGCAACTAGTTATTCAAAATCAGTGTAAGGGGCCTGGGAACGACTGTGTTGCCTTGACAACTAAATTAGAAGTATTTTCCCATGCGTCTCATCATGTACTATCCGCATGCAAAATTTCATTTGATTTGAGCCAATAATAACTGAGCTATGCTTCAGTTTACTATTCAATAAACATACGTACCCAACCAATGACGTCACACGTTGTGCTGAATCAGCAATTTATATTTTGCATATTTTTGCGTATAACTTCGGAACCAGATGAGATAGAATAGAGCAGTAAACAGCCAATCGGCTTATTTTTTTCATGCTCTTTCAGATAAAGCAATAAAATGTTATTGCCAATGTCCTTTAACCATAACATTTGACATTGTCTTTCAAGTCTTGAAAGTTGGAATAACATCCTCTAATAATTGAGGAATGGTTAATCCCTGCATTCTACAGCACTATTTCACAGTAATTTCTAAGCATAATTTATGGGGGCTGATGCATGGGCTGGATCCATGCAGGCCTATAGGACAAATAGCTCTTTTTGCTCTCCCTCTGCATGGCGTCCTTTATATACACCTCAGCCTAGTCCCAGTCGTGCTGAAGCAAGCGCGAGAAAAAAACGTGGATATGGTACAAGACTGGGACCTAGGTGTGACGTCACCGCTAAACGTGCTTCAGAACGCCTAGCAGATTTCAGTATTTTTAATATGGCGGAATATTTATATATAAAAATAACCTTGTAAATACGACAATGTTCGTTGATCATGTTCGATGTCTACATAACCATATTCAAACTGTATTAAAAATGTGCTCAATTAAAAAAAATATATACAAATTTACAATACTGATTCTGAGCAATGGTCGTATAATCGTTGATGTTATTTATACACTCGCAAGTTGTGATCAACACTAGACCATACTGGTATACACAACTACGCTTTCTACTTGACAGGTTTAAGTAGCTGAGGAGATTGGAAATATTTGCCTGACATGACTGTGTTGTCAAAACATTTTTAGTCGGAGACTCGCCATAATTTTCAAGCTTCTACAGTAGATAGCATTTAATATGGCTTTATATTTTAGTAAACACGAGTCATATTTAGCCCGTTATTCCATTATGACCGTATGCTAGTGAAACGTAGCCTATTCCATTGTTCCGACAGCATTAGAGCAAAACTAATAATGACTTATAATTATAAACGCAAAGGAAATTTCCATAACATTTTCTATTTACAAATGCGGTATGCTTGGTAACCAGGCCAGGGACCACTTTTTTGAAATCAGGGACCATTTTACCGAAATCTGCTAGGCTCTCTCGCTGAAGCGTTCCGCACAGCACACCCAGGCATAAAACTTTTAAGATTTATTTAAATACATCAAAGCAGCGATTAGAGAGAGAGAGCCTGGGACTAGGCTGTATACACCTATTTATCTTAGAAGATGACTAATATCTATATTTCAATTTAGGTCGATGACATACAACAAGTTTCAATTTCTAGGTGACAGATTCTTCCAACATTTAGGGAGCATGCAGGTTCTGTAAGTAATTAACGGATTCACATGTAAGGAAACGTGAATTCTCCTTGTCATATATATTACCGAGTGAACAATAACACAAAATTTTATTTATATATATATATATATATATATATATATATATATATATATATATATATATATATATATATATATATAATATAGTCATTCACCGTATATGAGCTGTTCTGCAATCTGATTGGTTGAATTACTCGCCGTATATCAGCTCATATACGGCGAGTAGCGAAAAACAAGATGGCGGTCCAAAAACTACATGAGTTTTGCGAAGCAGAAAAAAGGAAAATATCCGCTTTGAGAAAGATAATAGTACAAGGAAAAACTCTCAAAAAAATTTGATAGGTTAGCAAAATACATTTATTACATAGAAATTAGTTTAAGGTGGCTCCCTAGGGTTTTATTTCCTGGGGTTACATTCTTCGTATATATGTATTATGTAAACTAAAACTCGTGTGACTTCAAAATACGAACGAACGTTGTGTTTTATATGGAACTTTTTTTGGAAACAAAAGTGTGAACTTTGCTTTAGTTGAAAGCATAAAAAGAGTTCTAAAAGCCAAAACGATACTTGGATATGATGTTTCAAGAGAAGATAATGTAAACTTGTTTTTTTGAAGTGGTATTCTGGACGTTTTTTGAACAGCCGTGGCGATGTACGCGAGGTTCGATCGCGAACATTGGGATATTAGTACTAATATATATATATATATATATATATATATATATATATATATATATATATATATATATATATATATATATATATATATATATTTTTTATATATATAT
>CACRXK020008831.1:567-20144 GCA_902702795.2 Paramuricea clavata | reverse complement strand
AACTATTCATTTTTCTCTAAAAAATTAGCCTTTCGCATGCTTAATTAATGCCTTTACCTAATTTGCATATTGCTGACATATGCAAATTAGGCAAAGGCATTGATTAGCATGCAAATGGCTAATTTTTTAAGAAAAAATGTAAGTTTGCGTGAATGGTTAAAGGGCGTAAACTGAAGCAAATTGTATGAAATTTTGTACAGTAATTAAACACCCAACAAACTTTCCATCTGTTAACTTAAAATATGATTATAGCTTTTAAATTTCGTGCGCAAGCCATTTTTATTTTGTTGGAAAAGACACACCCCGCTGGTTCACAAAATTTGAGTTCGAGAAATTTTTTCCATTTTTCTACATTATAAGTATACCCAAAGAAGCTAGCTATATATATATATAAAACTGGATACTAATAGCTGTTTTGCGAATTTAAGAGCAAATTTCCCATTTGGGACGGGTTTTTTTATACACCTTGTATATATATAACTATCAGCTTGAAATGTTCGGCGGTTTCATTAAACCTATAAACAACATATTTTTATTTATACAGTATGTACATGTGTGGAAACACAGTAAAGTACATGGTTCAGCATTATCATACACAATCATTCAAAATACATTGTACTATTTCTCTGTAGCTGGAAATCACTCCTCGAAGTTGTCTGGACTATCTTAAAAGAGGTTTCAAATCAGATGGTTATTATACCATTTATGACTTCAAGACCAACGACCGTATTACAGTTTACTGTGATATGACTTCAGAAGCTGGTTCAGCCTGGACTTTAGTGATGTCCTACGCCTTGGAGAACAGACGTATGGAACAGATCGCCAGTAAATCAATGCAACAAGACACTCCTGTGAACGAGCACTCACCTAACTGGAACCTCTACCGCACGAGTCTCTCTCAAATGACTCATCTCAAGTCTCAGTCAACCCACTGGAGAACAACCTGCAGCTTTCCAACTTACAAAGTTGACTACACTGATTACGTCAGAGCAAAGTTTACAGACTTTGACATTATGACATTTCTGGGTTCTGGTATTTGCAAGAAAGTTGAATATGTAAATATTCGTGGTCATCAATGTGCACAATGTACAACACAATGGTGGCACGAAAACAGTCAATACGCCCCCCACATTGATAGCAATTATTCCAATGGCTGTCAGTTTGTTCCCACTCAAGGTTCTGTTTCGAGCGAGGATAATTTTGGTTACTATGCCCCGGGATATGTCAACAAAAAGTTTCGCTGCACTGCTGGTCCCCTTTCTACAACCAACTGGTGGTTTGGTGGATACTTGTAATCATCTTGCTAGTTCAGATTTAAGTTGCATTGTTTGCTTTTCTAAGAAACGTTTGTAGAATGTAATTAGTTCGCTTAATATTACTTCAGTTTATATCATAATGTACAGCAAAATGTATCACCACAATAAAGTTTATTGCATATTCATAAGCTACATTGTTTGTGTGTTTCAAATTTTTTGCCAAATAAACATGAAAAGTCTTAGGTTGCTTAGCAATGCCTGTGATAGTTTTCGAAGTTGATGGTAACCTCGTACCCAGGGCTTCTGCGCTTATTGCTGTCACCCTCTCACAAGCGCAGAAGCCCTGGGTACGAGGTTGAGTTGATGGGGGCTGGGACCGAATGATAAAAAGTAGTAATGTATACAGTTCTGCCAATTGAAGTCGAGAGAATACATAAAAAATTAATAGGTGTATATATATATATAAACTTTGATAACATTTGGATGAATGCGGTATCTCAATTCATTCTGGGATCACAGTGCATTCTGGGATCGTTTGGAGGAACAAAATATATGGTGACAGGCGTCAAATATGTGAAAGAGTAGAAGTATCTACTATCAAATATCAACTTTTTAGACGACCAAAATTGAAATATCTTCTTTTTACATTAAACATTCATTTTAAATGTGTGCTGCCATATTTCTTGTTAACGGTAGTTTTATCCTTTTAAGAACGCTTTCCGAAAAGTATCTTGTCGGCTTGGCCATATAGGCACTGTTTAGGAATGCCAAAAAATCTGTGATTGCCACACAGTGTAAAAAACAAATTTACAGTATGTTCACATAATTGTTATAGTATACTGTAGTTATCAAATGGAGTGAACTACAATCAAACTCTTAAACTTTCGAGGCGTTTATTGATATAATTTATTAATATATAAACGCCTCATTAATTTAATGAACGCCCCGGTCAAACTTTGGCATTAGTGAGTTTGGCAAATGTTAGCACTGGTGAACTGGATGAAGAGAGTAGCCAGTTGTAACTTGGCGAAAACTTAATTATTAATATGGATGTTAATTTCAGATAACGAGGGCGATGGGCGTTTATTAAATACGGGTCGTTTAATAGAGAGGGGATTTTAACAAGAAACTAATTTGACTGGGGCGTCTATTAGAGGCGTTTGTTAATATAAAGTCACTCGGAGTTCCTCAGCGGACAAAACGGTCCTTAATTGGTTACTCCTAGTTATGATAAATGTCCCTCTCAGATAATTTACTACCTGGAAATACGTTGATGACTCAACATTATCAGAAACTGTTTTAAAGGTAATCAGAGCGAAATGTAATTAGCAATTGACCAAGTTTCGGATTGGTCAAAAGAGAACGTTTTCCAGCTTAAGTGTGACACAACTAAAGAACTCGTCATGAGCTTCAGCCACTCTAATCGACAAGATAACATTCTGATAATTAATATAGATGGAAACCATTGGCACAGCAACCAAAGCAAAATTACTGAGTGTAATGATATGCGTAGTGAAAAAGCTTCTGGAAAATTGTTTTTTCTGGTAGCGCTAACACTCTAAAGCATGTGTATTTTCCGGAAAAGGTGTGTATATTTGCAAGATAAAGATGTGTAAAAAAACACGCCTTAAGGTGTTTTTTTGTTTGTTTTTTGCTTGTCGCCAAATTCACACACCTTAAGGCGTGTTTTTCAAAAAGATGTATATTTTTTTACACACCTGAAGGTGTGTATTTTGCCCTGAATCTCTGGCGAACAAATTACACACTTTAAGGCGTGCATTTTCACACACATTACAAGGTGTGCAAAATAACACACCTTTTCGCTTGATACACAGCTTGCAAATACACACCTTGGAATGTGTGCAAAATTACACACCACAGTCGACCTTGTGATTCGACTTGAAGAAACAAAGAACTTTCACATTTTTAAGAATCTTGTATAATTTCAGGAATTTCTATATAATTGGAGCTAATGCTATAGTATAGTTAAATGCACAGCTACCTACTGTAAGATTATAGTTCTAATTATTTTAGTAGTAAAATCTATTATTACAGTATGTATATCATTACAGTATTTTGTATTGTTAAGTCACTCTCCGTAATTAAGTCTTTTCTGTAATATTAGAGAGTAAAGCATAATTTAAATAATTTATTTATATAAGGAGCGTTTGTATATACTTATCTGTAAACCAAGTGGCCTGATGTTGATCCTATATAATAGAATCGAAATATAACAATTTAAGATTTACATCTTGTTTTTAGTCCATATCTTCGGTTTTCAAGATGTCTTGATTTTTTGGATTTTGTTCTTGTTATTTAGACCAGCAAACCATCATCAATGGCTGGTGAACTCGATAAAATAACAAAAGAAATTGAAGAATTGGGAAAGTAAGTTTATAAAATATACATCTTGCAATACAGCTCTCGGTGTATAATATTCTTAACCTGACAATTGGGTTACATAACATTTCTCTCATAAACATACAAAATTTAGGAAATGCATGACCGACGCGTTATAATGTACTATTCTACTTCTTCTGTTCTTCTTTTTTCCGAGATTAAAATAATTTCAATCTCTGTTCTAGTCACATTTTGGGAGCTTCTGTTACTAATTGTAGTAACATACTTATGAATCCCAATTCTCCATCGTCGTTTAAACAAATGTTTAAATTCTTATCTTCCATTCGACAACGGGCTCTTACTAGAGCATGCGCATACATGTATTCTGTATGAATGCAAACAAACCTGCCGTGCAAAATAACTCGTGCCAAACGCACACTTCGTAAAATCGTTCTTAATAAGCTTAAATTAACCGTACTGACCATCGTGAAGACCTGTTTTGTAACAATTGTAAATGTTGTAATTGTTAGTTAACTTTATTCTCGTATGTAAATTATAGTGGTCTCACTTTTTTATAAAATAAAAAAATAAAGGGCCGTGTATATTATTAGATAACTATTATGGTTAATTAATTTCCCTCGTGAAATAGGGTTTTTAATTTCTTACTCATGCATAACATACTGTATCTCCATGACGAAACAAAGTTATACCAAGTTTTTTGTGATTCAGAACAAAGTCCACGCTACAGAAGGACATTGAGGAAAATGAAGACTTAGTTCGACGCAGACATAGTGAAGTGCAAGTAAGTAGAAAAGTACTTTAAATCGTGCGCTCATGTTGCTATGAGTGCAAGTGTTTTTAATGGCTTTTTGCAGTGATGACTTGTCTGTCTTTCAACCTAGGATTTAGAAAGTGAACTTGAAAAAGCAAAAGAAGAAATAAAGAAATTAGAGAAAAGAAAAGAAGAAACTAAAAGTCAATTGGATCAGTTAGACGAAGAAGTAAGTTGATTTTGATTAAATTCAGGTTACCTGAGGTTCCCACCAATCTCATGAACCATCTGTTCGCTTGAAATACCACATCATTCACTAAGAGAAGGAAAATGCTGCCTCGGGAAAAAGACTGGGTACACATTGGGCAGTGTCGTTTTAAGCGCTCATAACGCCATGATGGAGCACTGATTTCCTCTGGAATGAGCGACCTTGATGAAACTTGGACGAAAAAATAAATACTTTTTTAATTTAATGCGCTAACGTTTGAAATAGATAAATTTAGTCCAGAGAAATCATATAGTCGGATGACGCGAGCGAATGGAAACATAATACGTGCCATCTATTTTTCCGTCGTTACTCGTTTTCTCATTGGAATTTATAAATTGGAGAAGACATCCGTTTATTGCTTTTGGTAATTGGAATTAGCGCATAAACATCCAGACAAATCGACGCAAGCCGAGATTTACAAGAATGTATAGATCGCGGAAAAACTGGGTGCGAGTAAACTTTGGACTTTGGGAAAACGCAAACAGTTTCAAGAATAGTGTGCTGCTGCGCTCAACAGCAATTACATGTTATATGCGGAAAATTATTAAAATGGGGAATAAATACCGGCCCATGACTGCAGTATTTCGTTTATTGAAATGTTAAACTGTGATAAACACTATACTGCACGTCTAGAATGACTTTATTATTCAATGTTTAGAAAGCAAAATACGAAGGACTTTTAAAAGAAGTACAAACAAAATGTCAAGAAGAAACACAAAAGGTTGGAATAATTTTCTGTCACTTTAGCATTTCTATTATTACATCCACAGTTACTTGTAACCAAATTTTTATTTTAGATAAATAATTTAAAATCTCAAAAAGCAGAAGAAGATATGTCTATTCAGGTATTTGTGCATGAATTATACTTCTATACGTACGTATATATATGCAGTACATTTAGCGAAGCTCTTAGTGTAGAAAAATATAAAATGCGCAACAGCTGGCCATAAAAATGAAATGCGTCGACTCGTGTCTTTAGAGGTATATATGAAAGATAATTTCGTATAAATTGTGATACTGCAGAGAAGAACTATTCGTTTTCTTTGGGGTGTCTAGATAGTTAGATATCTCTGGTAATAGAGCGGCGGTCTGCGGTACAATATGCGAGTTAGAATCAGTACAATCCGCCGTATCAGAATTGATATGACATTACTTTCATGTTTTTAGCAGCGCCACGATAATACACTCTTTTGGAAAGTACGGTATATTGACCGATTCGAAAACTAGCTATCACAATTTTCAATCATTAACAGGCTATTAAGCAATTATTAGTGAAAGCAAAGTGTAAGAGTTTAAGATTGAAAACAATCTATGCCAGAGAAATTATACTATTTGAAATGCGAAAAAGCACCAAAACGAGGCTGGTCAGGCTTGTTTACTAAATCTAGCTAAAACGTTGGTGTTTTTAACATTTACTGTCGATGCAATGGAAGTGTTGATAAAATATTGCACCAATTCCTTTCCTCAAGTTGATCAATTCATTTGATAGAAAATTGATCAACTTCCTGTTACTTTTAGATGAGCCAATTAGATTTCGTTTCAGAACCGATTGACCAATAGGAAACGCACAGGATGTAAAAAGAAATTTGAATTCGTATGAATTGATCAACTTGAGGAAATGAATTCATGCAATATTTTATCAACACTTCCATTGCATCGACAGTAATTCTCAAAGAGAATACATGGTATTATATTTAAACTTTGTAAAACTGTTGGTGTGGAAGTATTCTATAAGGCGGCAGTGATCATCTTGGTTGAAATGAATTTTAGGAAGGAAAAAAAATGACAACCATTTTTCGAATCGATCTATATACCGTAAATCTTCTATTAAACCGCAGGGGAGGTGTTATTTATTTCTGCCATGTTTGAGGCGGACGTTTTGAATCAGTAGCGTGCTGGGTACTATTTTTCTGGGGAGGCCAGTCGGCTGGCAACTAATATGCGCCCCTATAATATTACCCTTGATAAACGAGGGCCGAAGGCACGAGCCGAGCACCGCAGGTGCGAGGTTTGTCCAGGGGGGTCCGGGGGCATGTCCCCCAGGACAATTTTTGAATTTAGAGTCTCTGAAATGCCATTTCCTGGACTTTGGGGGAAGATTTGACAGAAATCTGATGGTCAGGAAACGGCATTACAACGTGTCGAAATTTGAAAATTGGTTAGAATTTAGTAGTAGCACTTAAATTGGGCAATGCTAACTACTTCCAGCAATTAATCTAATCCCAATTCTATTCTCTACTGATCTGAATACATTTACAATTTACAGCTCTTTTATACAATAACACACGAACCCCACGCATATGCGTTTTAAGGTTTCCTTGCCTAGCTGCCAAAAGGGCGTGTTTCATCATTATCTCATTACTTACATTACTCATACTGTTTCTTGCGCAAACAACTAAATTGCGTACACAACTTTACATTATCATAACTTCAACTATCTAATTTGCGCCGCTCTCGTGATTCGTGAAGCATAATAAAGGGAATAATATAAGGGTATAATACCAGCAAAAAAGGACATAATTCCCGTGATCGCTTCGAAGCCTGGTCAATATTCCGGTAATGAGACATTGCGTGTGATCACTGATCATGTTTCTATATGAAGGAGTGATTTCGTGTGAGTCGTGAGGTAGCAAATACGGTTAGACAAAATAGTCTGCAATTTAATATACTCACTTTGTCGCCTATGCGCTTAGTCTGTTTATAAGTCTATAAACAGATCTTTCCTTGGCGGAATTAGTAACTATATTTTTTCGAATGCGTTTCTTCCCACCTACTTTCAAAATTCGGCGCGGGATCGGCGCCCCCTTTTCATTTTTGCGCCCCCCAAAAATTGCCAGCTGGGGGGGCCGTGGCCCCCCGGGCCCCCCTGCCAGCACGCCACTGTTTTGAATGGCTTTTGCATGAGTTTTTGTTCGGGTATAAAGTCTGGTTCAATTGATGCTTGGCAAAGTTTATTTTATTTGTTGAAATCATGTCCAAAAAATACACAAATGTATGCTTCAATTAATCAATTATACGCCCGTCCCCGATGTTTATGTACTACATGTAGATGGGTGCCCCCTTCGGTGACCGTTGACTTGTTGACGGCAGCTGCGATCAGATGGAAACTAGGCTTAGGGTATAGCGCAACATAGCTAGTGCAATTTATAGCATTACCGTACGTTTTACTCAATCCGTTTAATCGAACGGGCGCCTTGTCTGACTGAAATGTCGAAGAAGCTAAACATGGGGTACCTATAACTTTCTCGCTTTAAAACCGGTTAATTAATTCAACTATATCGTTCATTAATTTTGTCTTGTGTTTAATTGTTTATTTTGTTGTTGGTCTAGACTAATTTTCTTGACGTACATGCATGTAAATTCATTATATAGACGCAAGAAGATAAATTAAGTGCAGCAAGAAATGAATTGAATAAATTAAGAGAAGAAGAGACGAAATTAGAGAAAGAGGTTAGTGTTACATATGTTCACTGCGCTGTTAATTTTATGAAAATCATGATTTTCAATTAAAAAATTCTATACTGTCGCAATTTAGAGGTCGTGCGCGCGAATCCTGATTTTTCAAGTCACACACCCAATACTGCTATAAACGGTTCCCCTATAACATTCAAATAAATAGAGTACCTTTAAGTATTTACACTATTGAACACTGAATAATATTACGCACGTGTTTCGTAGTAGAACTATATATACAATACGTATAAATGACGTACAAATGCACTGGACTGTATTGTATTGTAAAACGCAGTTGGAACACTCATCAAACCTAGTACAGGGCTGCAAATTACTGTTGGACATCGGACAATGTCCGACTAGATTTGGCAAATGTCCGAGCAAAAGTAAATTTGATCGGACATTAGTCAGATCACAAAAAAATTGTCACATACATTTTTTTGCTGTGACAAAATCCATTTGCAAATTCACTCAATTTGTATTTTGTAATAAAATTTACAAGGCATTCAAGCATTTTACTTAACGTTGCGCCGGAATGTTGCAGGAATGGTTATACATATTTGTCTCATGACTTATATTATATATATCTTGTGACGTATATATGTCCGACCAAATTTAGTGGTGTTGGTTTTTGTCCCACCAAATTCAAGTTATGTCCGACCAAAATTAAAAGTGATTGGACAAATGTCCTGTCAAGTTAAATATTTATTTGCAGCCCTGTAGTATATTTATTTTAAATCTATAGAGCTTGAAATGTCCACTGTAACAATTCGTGACTGCCAACTCTCATCAACTCTCATACATCCTCATTTGAGCGGTGCTTTATTTATTCAGGCAATTATTTCATTCCTTCCTCCTCCTCCATCATCAAAAGTTTTATTTCAACCCCATCACAGGTTATTGTTTCTTCCAAGTAATCTATTCTTAATGGGCTGTGTTGCCGAATAACTTCTTTGCTTCTGTACGTAGAATTGAGTTCTTCCAAAAATATATACAACAATTAAATGTCGAATTCATTGTCACAAATGTTTGTGCCCACAGACGAAAGATGAGAAAGGTGGGATAGAGGTTGTCACCAGGTTTAATAAAATACTCCAAGATGTAGGCCGTCAGGGTTGGACAATAACACACCATGAAAGTTAAAGTAACAAGTACATAAAGTGAACTGAGTTTAATATTTTTTAAGAAATGCCGTCGTTGTTCACGGAGTTCTCTTGATTGGGAAATGTTATTGTGCCGATGTTTCTTTCTTGCAGTAACGTATATCGTAATATATATAATGCCTGAAGCAAGGAAAAGGAAACTAATCTGTATAACAACTACTATTCTCCTAGTCCAATGCACTTTAACTGTAAGTAACCATTGTCCCAAGATGATAAGACAGATTAGCACAACACACCATGATATTTTATGTTTTGTTATAACACGTTGATAATAGAACGGACAGAAAACTGCAATAAATCTCTCAGCGCTCATTGTTAGCAACACATAACTGGAAAGACTGCACAATAACTGTCGTAGAATATTGTAAAGCATTTCATATTTACAGACAACATCACTGTGTGTAATCTCACTGTATAAATATGCCACTGCCAATGGATGAACTACGCTGACCACTACTAAATCAACAGCAGACAACACAGCCACTAGAAAGAAACTTTTTTGGCTCCGAAGAAACCTTGATCTCACAAATATACACAAAACCAAACCATTCAACAATATTCCAGCGATAGCAAAAGTTATATTTGTAGTGCACAGCACTATAAGATGAATACCAAAGTATTGACGTTGAGATACCCCGCACTTATTAGTCGAGTTATTTGTAGTCATTGCCGAGGTCATTGCTTCAAGAAATGTATTATCTCTAAGATAGTTTAATACATCTTTCATCTGTACTGTTGAACTAATCATGTTGAAAAGTACTCAAGATTGTTTTAAATAGTAAAACACTAATTGCATGGCCAGCAGCTGTTTTGTGACAAACATCATTAAATTGTAAAAAATTGTATACTTACGAAAACGATATATTGTATATATGTTTCCCAATCGGGAAAGATAAGATATATAATTACGCGATTCATTCGGTTTTGTCTTTAGTAGAACTTAAACGTTTAGTTATCATTTTCTTCCCCGATTGCCGTTGTACAGTAGTTTTGCAGGGGTTTTTTATATAACTTATTAATTAAATACAATTAAGATATATGTACAGAACGTTGAAAAACTTCTTCATTTTGCGACATGTTTAAGTAATATATTGGCCTATGCTAAACATAGTCATTTTTGTTGAAAGACAAAATAAAAATTGTTTATTTTATGAAACTATGCAGGAACGGATTAATATTTTTTATTATACATTTAATATGTATTCTCGTTTCTAATTGGTCAGAAAGCACCAGCTAATTTTCAGTATTCGGCATTTATTACGTATTTTCCGCCGATGACGTCATCAGCGTCCAATAATTGTTTTTTTGGATCGAACTTGCATCCAAAAAAAAAATTATTGGACTCTCTCGTGCCCAAACCCTTGCGCGGCCAAAAGCTTGAACCTATAAGCGCGCGAAAAAACAAACAAACAATGGCCTACAGCAGATTTGCTTCGCTGAATGAAAGTGAACTCTCCAAATTATTGGCAGATAAGGATAGTGAAAGCACGAAAAAAGCCACAAAGGGGTAAATAGAAGTAGAAATAGAATATTTAGCTGACCTTTGACTTTGTGCAAGGTGTTTGATATTGAAATTGTACTTTTCCTACCTCATGAACAGGAATCGTTTTATACGTTTCTCATGTCTTTATTAAATGTATAATAAAACAATTATTGGATTCGGCTTTCGCACGATATCAAGAATTATTCAGACCTCGGTCTATGTTATCCGCCTCAGCTTCGCTTCGGCAGATAACATTGACCTCGGTCTGAATAATTCTTGATATCATGCTCAGCCTCATCCAATAATTGCTTATTGTGGTAATTATTAAGTTTAATATTTCCACACATCTAAATGAATTGTAGATAAGTATCTCTGCTGCGCTTTCGTTATTAAACTGGAATGACATATGCAGGATTTTTTTACTATTTTTTACTATTTCTCGAAATGTTTAGGTCCGTTTTCTACTTGGTGAATTTGTTTGCACGAAGAGTTTTTCCTTTGTCAGCATCGCTTTTGTTGACGTGATAAGCGATGCCGATAAAGGAAAAAGTCCCTTCGCGCGAACAAATTCGCCTGGTGGAAAACGAGCATTCAATTTTATCCAAGATATATCAAAATTAATCATCTATCATGTTGTCAACTTCGTACCCAGGGTCCGCTCGCCCAATTTCTTTAAAATATGACGGCGTGTTGCGGCCACTGATCTGAAATAAGGCTGCATGAACAGCGCATCTGTTGTGCATAAGTGAAGCCAATGGCGGCCATATTGGATGGACCCCCCATTAATCTAATCTGGTGTTGTGGACATGTTTAACTATTCCTTTATGTTTCTAGTCACTAGTGGGAAAGGACAAACATTGCCTAGATAAGAGTTTATCATCAGTAGCCTCTCTTTTTTCCTAAATTTGCCGGTGAATAACCAATGGCCATCAAATATGCATGGCCGCCATAAGCCTCATTATGTGAGTCTAAAACATTCTAAAACTACTTCGAAGAGGTTTTGTAAGCTATATTTCACAAGTCACATAGACGGTCTATGTGACTTGTGGCTGACGAATATATTTGCTTTATAGTCTAACTGAACTTAAACAGCAAACGATTAGACTGGTCATGAATTTGACTGATTTATAAATCTCATTAAAATATTCTAACTTCAAAATCGGGTTGTTGAGGACTAAAAATTGCCATTTTCTGAGCGTGCAAAAGGAACGCGTTTCATTGTTGCACCTTACGTTTTGTTCCATTGCACTCGTGTAGCCAATGTAATTCTATCGTAATGAGGCCGATAGAATTAAATTCAAATGCATAATTTGTGCGAAGCAAAATGGCCGGTGCAAAAGTCACTAAAAATATTATTTTTTCCACTATGTTGAGTTAAATGAATGCCATTATTATACATTAACTCTTCACAATAGAAATCCAACAAATATTTGTTAATTAAAATTAGTCCAAATATACCTGATGACACCACACTGAATTTCGCAAAGTCATGCTGAATAATTCAATATGCAATAAGACGTCGCAAAAATTTGTAATTTGCATATCAAATAAGCCTCGTTATCTTTTCTGTCATTTTAAAAGCTCTTTCGAATAAAAGACTAATGCATTTTTGTATCACATCGAACGCACATACGTGTGTTTATCATGATTTGATAACTTTTGGAAAAACCCAATTCATCGAAAACGATCTGGCGTTTTTGAATTCAGCTATCAATCAACTGCATGGGAAGAGTGGGCAGCATCGCAATTATTAAGCTACATGATCACAACACAAAAGTAAGTTTTGGTTTTTTATTCAGCATCATAAAGGTGCCTGATTGCAGAAACCAGACTTAGGCATGCATAGAAACGAACACAAAGGGGTATTAATGTGCAGACAATACAATATATCTGCTATAGAAAGGATGTAGATTAATGCTGGTGCATGTATCATGCACTAAATGATTGCGTGATCCCGCTATTAAGTTATCAAGATTGTAGAAAATTGTATTCAGTGCCCTGCCTCCTACCCTGGCGACTCCAGGGCATTATTTTGATCATTGCTGTTCTGTGATAAAGGTTTACGGGGATAAGCTACAAAAATTACAAAATCGAGCAGCTCGAATAATTACTAGGAACCACTATGAAATACGCTCTTCTCACATTCTAAATTGCCAGATATTGGAAGATAGGCGAATGAAACAAAAATCTTGTTTGATGTATATAAAATATTCCATCTTATCTTTTGAGGCCATTTAATCGAGCTAACATACTTCATATAGTTATGACACACGAGGTCATGACTACAATTTTGCCATTCCTAAACCAAACACCAATTTTTTTAAAATCACTTTCACCAAAATTAAGCATTGCATGTTCACTGTCGTGTGAGATAGCCCACATTCTCAATCCCAGATTTCAACCCACATGTTTACCATGCTCAGTTCATAATTAAATTGTATCAACACAGAGTGGGCGACATTTTGTGCGTGATGTTCCTCCTGGCATATAGATAACCGATGTATTCTTAATTTCACCTTGGCTTACCGCTGAAGAAGAACAGTTACGCTTGAGCTCTGGTTTTGGAATGAAACGTTTTATTTTTGGTTTTATTATAGGTACAAGACGAGAAAGAGAAACTAGAAAATGTCCAAAAACAAGTAAAGACAGTGCAAACAGAAATTTCACAAGTATGTTAAGGAGGCTTCCTACAGTTTTCACGTTATAGCGCCCATTATTTGCTCAGTTTGCAAGGTATTAGGCCCATTATTTGCTCAGTTTGCAAGGTATTAGGCCCATTATTTGCTCAGTTTGCAAGGTATTAGGCCCATTATTTGCTCAGTTTGCAAGGTATGATCACGAAACTCACACACAACATTGCCCAAATTCTAGATGTTACGAAAAACAAAAAATACGTATTTTCTTTCTTTGATTTTTTGAATTTCCTTGGGTGAAACTTTTTTATTTTCTGCACACAGGAAGCTAATGTAAAGTTACTTCAAATAAGACGGGTTTTTTTAATTGTAGGGGCTAATTTTTTTAAATTTTCAAAAAGAAACAAATCTACTCCTACGAGTAAAACGCGCATATTTTATGCATTGTATATACAGTGTACAAAGTTTAAAAAGTTTTCCCCGATAGAAACAGGAGAAAAATACAGTTATTTTTTTACAGTTATTATTAAAGTGAATTTTTAGTATACGACGTCAGAAAAATCAGGATTTCATTTTCCCCGCGAGGTTATTCCCACGCGTGGAACTAATATTTTGTGTTCTCTCTGTCTGTATACGCGCCTGTGGATTGACATTTGTTTTCATTTTGACTTCCATAACTAATATTTGTGATTTATTTGATTGAGATTTAACAAAATACAGTATATCTGAAACTTTTTTAAATTTGCACTTGTTGATTTGTTGTGAAAATCAGAATAAAAGCCCATTTTAAATAATATTCAAGTCAAGACTATTAAATGTTTTCGCTAAAGTCAAGATCTGTTTCATGAAGGATCAACTTAAAAATAAAACACTATAGACTTGATATTAACTATTGCACAAATATATATTTCAGTGAAATAATTATCTGTAGTCCTGCAAATCAAGTTTTAAATCGTATAATATTTATATTTCACTGTAGTTTCGAGTTTCAACTTTCGACAAGTCGAACATTTTGAAAATTTTGAAAAACAATACCAAACGTTTAAACGTGAAAAACATACTAAACAAAAGTTTAAAAACTGGTCCACAACGTACGTACTTTTTAATTACAACTACGTACGATCTAAAACCACTGGGGTCGTTCTTTTCATGATAAGCACTCAAAAATTATTTCGCCGGCTTGTATCAAAAAGACCACAAATGCACAATACACACGACGCGAAAATGACGTCTGGCTAAATCAACTTCAAATTCTATATACTGATAACTGTAAGGAGCCTCCTTTAGAAACTAATCCAAGCAGAGGCTTGCTTGCATGTAGTACGCTTCTAAGAGCCTGTTTACTCTTTTCCGCAATTGTAAGTGCGGTTTTCCTCTTCAGGGGTCGGTTGTTCAAAACTGGATTAGCGCTAAAGCTGGGTTAAAATTTAACCCACTGTTTTAGTTTGGTTACATTTGCACTTCTGTTTATTTCAAAACTTTGGAAAATAAATTAAACTTCTATTGATCCAGGCATGAAATGTGAAAAACTACCTTGATGTTTCTAAACAGGCTGCAGGGAGGATTTTTTGGAAATTTGTGCTGTATTGTAGGATTAAACTAACCGGCTTTCGAACAACCTGCCCCTGGTGGGTGTGAACGAGTGGATAGGTTATATACTGAGAACAACTCGTTTGCTCGTTCACGTGCATCAGAAGAAGAGAATCGCGGTAGAAATCGCAGCAATATTTGCAAGTGTAAACGGGCCTGAACCCACAAACGCCTGCCTGTGCAGGCTACTTGTTATATATGATGTATGAGTGTCGAATTGTGACCATTTTCCACAATACACTATACGATAAATAAGAACGAGGTTTCGAACAAAGTGGGCATTCTTAACGTTATCATTGAAAAGCTAAGCCTTGGGCGAACTATAGGTAATATTATTGCGGAAACATTTCTTACGATTCTGAAGTGTTTGTGCGTTTGCCCACCTCGGAAACACTGTTATACATTGAAATGTCATCTTAATTCATTCACAGGTTCAAGCCAAACTAAATTCTGTGAAAGAATCAAATGCAACATTGAATGGTGAAATAAGTACTTATAATGGTCTACTGCAATCTGGTGGCAGTCTAAACAACCAATCAAATTCATTAGGCATGACGGACTTTGCTCCTATTGGTTCAGATGGTTTTAGTGATTTAATAACAACGACATCGGAGATGGACACAATGAGTATGAGAGCCACTGTAAGTGCCTTAAATGATTCACTGACTCACATCACAATTTAAGTCTTATTTGGTTTTAACATTTTGTTCAAAATTTTACGCAAGCACATAAACGCTAAGCACTGAAAAAGACAAGTACATGTCCCTTGCAAGATTCTCAGGATAATTAGTACATAAAACGCACTGTACATGAGGAAACGTCACATATTTAATTTGGCTTTTTATCTATTTGGATAATAATCTCCTTACTGGCATTTCAGTATCATTCCATGTGCGACACCTTTTGTCAATGTGTAGCGAACATTGTTTTTGAGGAACAGGGTCAAACATTGATCGTTCTATAATGTTTTAAAGCGATCAGGAACCTAACTAATCAATTTTGATAAGCGTACCAATTGTCCGGGTTATGGCTTGTGGTTATAAAAATCGTATTATCGAACATGTTAGTGATAACAACAATTAATTGAAGGAATAACTATGGTAGTACATGATGTTTATTTTTTCACAGGCCGGTAGCAGTCCTGTTAGCAGCATAAGTGGATTTAGTGTTGGTTCAGGAAGAGTGGATGAGGCTGTTGATGATTTCAAGGTAAATATAGACATGCAGACACGTTTTCGCCAAGATCGCCACTTGCAAGAGATGCATGGGCGGTCTGGGCTTGAGGTGGCTTACTGCGTTTCCAATAATGAAAGATTTTCAATTTAGATCCGAAATTTTCGACAGTTATTAAAAACAAAGAGTATCATTGGGAGTGCGAATGCAACTGCCGTTGCTATGGCAACAATAAAGTTTCGTTATGACTGATATTTTTGGTTTTATAGCATCGGTGAAATTGGTGAACCCTTTTTTTACCAAGTGATTTATTTCAGTATATTGAATTATTTTAATGACTTAAAAAAACTCTGTCGTTCAAAATTATTGGAAATTGGGAAGTATGATAATTCGTAATACTGTAACAATTTTTAACCTTCTGCAACCACACCTAATTCAATTAAAAATACAATGAGTTATCAGTATAAACTGGTTGATCCAGAGAGGAAGACTGAGACTTTTTACAGAGAGTTGCAGCTCTGCAGAAATTCCTCCTAGGAAAGTATGCCTTTCAAATAACATTGTTCACATGTTGTTTTTGCTAGGATAAGGATGGTGCTGACGATGATAAGGTGAGGTTATTGACTGGTCATTTACAATTTATTAACGTTTTACAGTAATGTGTACTTTGTGTTGTTTTGTCGGATGATATCAAGCTAATGAGTACGCCATCATCAGGGCTGAACTAAGTGGCAACCCACTCTGCCCTTATATACTCCAGGGATAACGTCGTTGGCTAACAAGGTGAAAGTACTATGATGATTCACATGATGGCACTCGTTAAAGCGTTTCTACAATATGAATCACTATGCTTTGAGAAGGGATGACGATAGCTATGATATCTCCACCTTGTTGGCTGACGTCATCCCTTGTGTAACAACGCAAATAGCAATATTTTTTGGTATATTTTAGGAAGTGGATCCCTTTAAAAGTAAAGATGATTCAGGTATGTATTTAAAATAATCTTGTACTGTAAGTTTATTTCTAATGGAGTGAATTCAGCTTAATAATGTATTTTTTACTCTGATTTTATAGAACCATCCGACCCATTTACTTCAGACGATCCATTTAAATCTGATCCATTTGCTCAATTTAAAACTGTCTCATTCGCTGATCCGTTTTCCTCTGATCCTTTTGAGGTAAACTTTTGTTCCCGTTAATGTGAACTATTGCTATTGACGAGATCTTATTCCACTACAGTGTATTTTTCTTGCCAGTCACGTAAAACCCATGTCTTCTCGTCCCGCGTGTAATATCTTATGTACTATATGTTTTGTGTTTTGAAATATTTCTAATTTTCGCTTTAGGAAAAAGATCCATTTGGAGGTTCAGATGCAAAATCTTCGGTATGTTTTGTATTTGTTTACCTGTTCGTATGGTGGGCAAGCAACCAATACATCCCCACCCTTTTGTTGTTGGAAAGTTCAGTACTTTCATGAAAGGATATTAGGCTTTCACGTTAGACGGTTTCATAGCGGGCACTTCGTGAAATATTGGGGGGGGGGGGACAAATTCAGATTGTCACCATAGGATGACCTTTTGTCGTCTCAGTTCTTTAACTTATTGGTATAGCGTTGTTAAACAATTATTCAGCTATCATTCAAAGACTTTCAGACATTAGTAGGAAAGGGGACCCCTCTACTCTCCGCCACTGATGTTTGAATATAAAACCTTAGACTTAAAAGACTTAATTATACACAGTTAATCAGCTGTCCTTTATCATTAACTTTGCCTCCCCTGTGTATACCGCTCATGCTATAACCTTTTACTACCATCTTTGTATAGGGTGATAGTCCATTCAAATCTGATCCATTCGCTAACCCCGTATCTTCTGATACAACACCAACATCTGATCCTTTCACAGCCTCAGTAGATCCATTCCAAGCCACATTCCCAAACGATAAAGTAAGTATTAAAATCTCTTCTTGTTATAAATATTCAGGCTTCAAAGGATGCTTCTCCAGTCCTGGTTTTCAGATGAGTGGATCCCAGCCTCTTTCTCGCAGAAAAACAATGTTTGCACAGGCCTGCAGTAAGATTAGGTCTGGTAAGACGGATGCTTTCCTTTCCTTGTGAAAGCATTTTCCTCTGGAAGGATTGTTTGTTCACAGCGTTCTTCTACATAATTTTTGCATAATTTCCCCAGTGCGGGAGAGTATTTTGTAGTTTATCGGAAAATTGGGTGTATTTTTACGTGGTGTAGTGATTAAATACAGCTTTCGGATTATAATTTCACTCCAGGTTCATTTGAGAAGAAAGCTTCTAGTTTGACAGGTAGCAAATACCACAGGATTTCCCCGGGTACTCTAGGGCACTTGACTAAAAAGGGATGGCTCTTATTAGACCTCTAGGGAGACGAATTTGGAAACAGTGCTACCTAGTATAAGTGTTTTAAAACTAATTTCATTTTTGGCACTTACAGTTTGCAAAACAACCAACACTAAGAATATCCTACTTGTTTTCTTCAGAATGCATCAGAAGATTTCTTCTCGGGGGATCCATTTAAATCCACATCAAAATCTAGTAGTTCCAGCAAAGATCCATTTCAAAGTTCAGATTTTTTTTCCGGAACTGACCTGTTTGACGGACGACCTAGTAACGGTCCTGAAGATAACAGTAACCTTCCTGAGAATGATGCGTTCTCAAGCGGCAAAACTGATCCATTTGGTTCCAGTCCTACCAAGAGTAATGATGATCCTTTCACTGCATCGTTTGCAAATTTTCCAGAACCCTCAAAACAAAGACAAAATAAGGTAGGCCTGATATTAAAACACTTTTTTAACTTGTATAGCTGAGTGCAGTATAGTCAGAGTGCTGGTACTTTACACTGTGGAACTTGGGCTTGATTCCCGCCGATTGGGACATGCAAATATTAATTCTTAAGCAAAAATAAAAAAAAATGATGAGCTATCACGGAATGATATATAGACTAAAACTGTCTGTACCAGTGTAGGTAGTACCAATGTAGAAATGCTGTGCTGAGAGGTTATATTACTACCTTAAAAAATAATTTCCCCAGTGCGGGAGTGATAGCTTATCATTTTTTTTTATTTGTTCAGCATTATAATCAGCAATATGATACCTTATTTTTCACCCTGCTCGGTTTCCTTTGTTCTTGTCGGGGAATATATTTAATATTCCCCTCTAATCAATTTCCGTTTAATAATCCCCTCTAATATTCACCTGCAATTAATAATCCCCTCTAATATTCACCTGCAATGTCTTTGCAGCACAAAAAATGAGAAAAAACAACATCGCAAAAGCAAAATGGCATTGAGAATTATTTCTTTTCTGACTCATTAACGCGACCTCGCAGTGTGAAAAATAAGTACGTTATTTTGAGGCACCTCGGGGATATGTGTTTATTCACCTCGGCGCTGCGCGCCTCGGTGAATAAATCACATATC
>CACRXK020008830.1:0-20147 GCA_902702795.2 Paramuricea clavata | reverse complement strand
CAAGTTCTTTGGAATGTTCAAATAACAAGAATAGTGGTGTTATAGTAGTGGTGGCACTTCCCAGACCTACCGCAACTGGAAAAACTAACAATGACTTTTCTCCAAAGTCTTATATCAGGCTTTTTTTCCGGGATTTTTTAGGGAAAAACTCAATCTTGAATTGAGTTTTGAAACTCAATCTTCTCACCAAAGTTTCAGTGCAGTAAAAATGAAGTTGTTTGAGTTAAATTTGTGACGTGTGGAAATTAGTTTTCAGTTGGAAACCCGACAATTAAGAAAAAATGGCTGGAATTCATCTCACAACACAAGAAAAACTATGCATTCGCCATTGTTAACCAGTTTATAGTATCCCTCAATGCCCCTGCTTTAACACATTCCGTCTCAACTACATTTGTTGAGTTAATTGTTGAGTTATTAATTTGATAATTATTCTTTGACCAAGTTTAATTAAAATAATACAAAATTAATCATGATTTTGAATCTTTAATTTACAAACATGTTGCAGCTTGGTACTGAGTTTCATTAACAGTTAAGAGGGTCTTTGGGTGTCAGTTGTCAGCTAAAATTTAAGCCAATTGTCAGTTGTCAGTGTAATATATTGCAAGCTGTCAGTAGTCAGTTACTGCAAAATGCTGACTTATAATTTTTTTCATCATTTCTCAGTAGTCAGTTAGGATATTTTGTCAGTTGTCAGTCAAAAATTCAGGCAAATGTCAGTAGTCAGTTAACCCCATTCAGACCCTCAGTTAAACAACAGTGGCATGGACTCATGCATTGTTGGAAAATTCTGCATCTCTATTGTTTTGACACTATTTTCATGACCAATTTTGTTGTTTTGACTTCATTTTGACCAAGTCAGTCAGGTTAGTAACTATCTTGTCTAACATTTAGAGGTCTTGTCTTGTTCAAGTGAGATCTCAAACTGAGCCAGGTTATCCATGCAAATTGAAAGGAATTTCCACTATAAAAATATTAAAATAACAACACAGTGAAGTCTCGCTTACTGCAATATGGCAAAACTAGAGACTCACAATTAACTTAATATTTGAGGGATGGGGCAAACAAGCTAATGGCCTTTAAAAGACACATACAACAAACTATCATACAAATGATACAATACAATACAATCAGAGAGCACATATTAAAACTACAATGTACAATTCTGGATATAAAACATGCCTTCTCACTTCAGCTGGCCCTCAGGCAGCTGAGCTTTTTCCTGCACCAGTTCACCACAAGCTCATGCATAACAAAACCCTTGGCTAAATATATAAAACCTTAATTTCCTCTTTAATACACCAGAACATCATAGTTTCATCATACATGTACTGTTGTGCAACTCGATATTGCGAGGAATGAAACATTGCATAAAGTTAATACAGTAAATAGCCTAAATACAAAAAGGTTTATCTACAACCACATTATAAACACTTGTGGCTTATTTTCTAAAAAAATAGAGTACATTTTACCATTTATTCCTAACATTTTTTCATGAAATACTAAAATAAAAATGTGAATTTTAAAATGTTTACCTGTTTATAGTTGACTGCATGTTTATAGACTGCTGTTTATAGCCCGGCTTGAAATATCGTTTTTGTCCACATTTTGGGAGGTTTTAATAGTTGTTTGTTGTCTTTCACGGACGAGAATAACGTGTACGACGTTCACATCCTTGAACAAATGGTCAAACGTGGAAAAAATATGTCGAAAATAACAAAACAACAAGAATTCACTGCAAAAATCCGAAATATTTTTTTCAGAAACCAGGGGGGGTGAAAACTGTGGCGGGCTCACAATTGAGCCTTGTTCAGTGGCAAATACCATGAATTTAGGGACCAGTAGTCATGGAAATGGCGTCATTTTCACTCAAAATCCGCCATGTTTTTGGCTTCACTTGGTTGACTGAACGAAGTATAGGAGCAGGTCCTCCAGTTATTATACAGCTCAGTGGTTCAGTCACATAGGTCACAAGCAAAAATGTTTGTTATGAGCCTGCGATGATTATGGTATAAATAATTAAATAGAACGTCATATAAGCGCGAATGAGTCGGAGTGTCCCACTGTCTCATTTTGCCCCGCATTACCCTGCATGTCGAAGACAGTCAACGGCATGACCATCCAAGTTGAATGGTTATGCCGAAGACAGTCAACGGCATAACCATTCAGCTTATGTTCGGCATAAACATTCAACTTAGGCCTGTTTCAGACGTCGCTCTTCTCGTGTGCCGAACGCATTAAAAACAATAGATAATCAGCTGAAATAGATAGATAGATCGATAAACTTTATTTAAACACGCTGACCTCGTCAACCGAAGCTGATTTCCACGAGGGGCGTGCGAAAAGTATACAGAAAAGAATTTTAAAACTATTTACAAAATTATATAAGATATATAGTATTATATGAACTAACAAACTAAGGTAGTAATCTATATACAGATAATATTAACATCTATGTTAATTAGCTATCAGTCAATGTGAGTAGTGATTTTCTTTCGAAAGGAAGAAAAGGATTTGCTCTCTCTTATTTCTTTAGGAATAGAATTCCAAAGGTGTGCTCCGTCATACACGAAACTTTTTTTCATATTATTAGTACGCGGTTGTGGTAAACAAAGACTACTTGAAATGTTCCGAAGTTTGTAGTTTGTCACCTCACCCTTATATGTGAAGAGATTACTGAGTGATTTGGGTCCCATTTTATTCAATAATTTGTACATGATTTTTGCTTTACTTTTCTTCCTTTCTGTTTTAAGTGGCTTCCAACCCAATGCTTGCAATGCAACAGAGTGATCTATGTCATTGCTCATATTCAAAATAATCCGAGCAGCTCTGTTTTGTAGTTTTTGGAGTCTTTTTGATTGCGTTTCTCCAAACACATCCCATACTTCACAGCAGTAATCGAAATATGGGCGAACAATAGCATTACATACAGAAAGAAGTGTTTGCTTATCAGCAAATTCTTTTAAACGTCTAAGAGCCGATATTCCAGATGTAATTTTCTTGCAAATATTCTCAGTGTTAGTTTTCCAAGATAAATGCTGGTCAATTGTCACTCCAAGAGTTTTGGATTCATAAACTTGTTTAATTGACTCGTTTTCAATTTTCACATTTAGTTGCAAATTTGAAATATTTTTTATCATTTGTTTTGAACCAATTAACATAAACTCAGTCTTAGCAACATTTAGACTAAGTTTATTGGCAATTAGCCATTTCCTAAGTTTTTCCAAATCAGAATTCACTGCAGTTTCAAGATCAGTAATAGAGTTTCCAGAAACTGTCAGGTTCGTATCGTCAGCAAACAACCGAGGTTTTGTTTTATCCAGGCATTGAGGCAAATCGTTAATGTATAACAGAAAAAATAGGGGCCCTAAAATAGAGCCTTGTGGTACGCCACATTTGATCAATTTCTCTGATGAAACAGATCCTTGCATTTGGCATTTTTGGTTTCTATTTGAGAGATATGATTCTAGAAAAGACAGAGCTTGTCCTTTTATTCCGTAAAGCTCTAATTTTTTCAATAATATTTGATGGTCGACAGTATCAAATGCTTTTTTTAAGTCAATTAAGACTACCAGGTTAAACATTTTGCGGTCTAAATTCATATACCAATCATTTGTACAGTCATGTAATGCTGTAGCTGTAGAGTGAAATTTACGAAAACCGAATTGACAGTCACTCAGAAGTTCAAATTTGGTTAAATAATTGTATAGCTGATCGTACAGAATTCGTTCCATAATTTTGCTAATGACAGGCAGAACTGAAATTGGTCTGTAATTTCCTGGCAGGTTTCGTTGGCCATTTTTATAGAGAGGTATTACTCTAGCCGTTTTCCATTCGTGAGGGAAAAGGGATAGGATAATAGCTTGATTGAAAATATATGTGAGTGAATCTGAAATAGCAGTGCAGCTATTTTAATAATTTTACTGGAGATCTTATCAACGCCAGTGGCTTTGTTGCTAGAAAGACCATGTAAAAGATGGTAGACATTGCTGACAGTGACTGGCTGGAATGCACTGAATTCTGATTTAGCTTTTTCAATATATGTTTGAAAGTTCAAATTTGGAGTATCAATTTTGCTAGCTAGATCAGAGCCAATATTTGAAAAATAATTATTAAAGCCCTCCGCGCGCAATATCTTTGGTATTTGTCAAACTATTTTCACCTAATTTTAACTCATTTACTACTGTTGGTTTGCTTTGCCTACCAAGTATATCGTTTATAGTTTTCCAAGCCTCTTTAGGGTTGCATTTTTTATTAGAAATTTTAGTGGAGTAATAATTATTTTTAGCATTTCTTAGCTGAATATTAACTTTGTTTCTCGTTGTTTTGTAATTTAACCAGTCTATCTTTAGGTTTGTAATAATGGCCTTTCTTTTTAATCTGTCCCCTGTGATTATAAGTTGCTTTATAGCACTTGTAATCCAAGAAACTTTTTTTTGTTCTAATCTTTTTATGTCGAAGTGGTGCATGGTTATCCAAGACCTCCAAGAATAATTTCTTCCAAATTTCCCACATAGCGTTAGGATCTTCAGCGAAGAAGTATACATTTTCCCAGGGTTGTCGCCTCAGATCCTCAACAAATTTTTGATGATCAAATTTTTTCATATTTCTCATCTCAACTTTCTTCTCTTGTTTTTTGACAACATAAATTTTCCTTATTGCAAATACCAAACTATGGTCACTTAATCCAGTATGGATAACACCAGAGTCAGAAATTTTCTCTGGTGTATTGGTGACTATATGATCAATAAGACTAGAGGTTGTCATAGTTACTCCGGTAGCTTCATCAATCAATTGTGACAATTGATACAACTCATACAATGTTTTGATTTTCTTTGTTGGAGAATTTGAATCTTTGTCTGTTTTAAGCATATCACAGTTTAGATCACCCAGAATATACATTTCTTTATTTTCATCATCAATGGCTTTAATTAATTTTTCAAAATGATCAAAGAATTCAGATGATGCATTGGGTGGTCTATAAATGGTTGTAACAAGAAATGGTCGACTGTGTGGCTTAATAATTTCTACACAGACAGCCTCCAATTCAGAGGGAATTAGATCTTGTCTTATAATATAGTCGATGGAGCTACGTAAGTAGATACAAACTCCACCTCCATTTCTTGATCTGTCTTTTCTAGTAATATCATGATCATTAAGGTGAATCATACCGTTAAATATACTTGAATCAAGGCGAGTCTCATTGAATGCAATAAACTAGTCAATACTACCGTGGTAAATATAAATTATATGGTGAAGTAAATATAAGATTTGTTCCAAAGTGTCTACCGCAGACAAGAAGAGAGGAACCTGGTAACTAGTATGTTGCTATGACCACTACATGAATGCATGTACAAAATGCATCAATTGCAAATTTAATTCAACTTCGTTGAATCACTTATTCTTCGTTGAATCACTCTATTCTATTACACCATAGTTAATTAGTTTTGCCAGCATCTTGCGCTCAACCAGTGACGTCATAACACAAAATACAAAATGCCCAATAACTTAGGAACGAGATGAGCTGGCAATAAATTGTTTAGGTCACTCTTTTTGTGATGCCTAAAAATTGGGAGAAAATTTAGTGTGTTGTGTACTTTAACCATTTCCAAAATTTCCAAATGATATCAAAACTTAAATTTCTGTATGTTCTGTATTTTCCAAATTATATTAAAACTTGAATTTTAGCAACGACGACAAAGTCCTCTAGAACAATTCCGTTCACAAATTCCGCAAAAAATAATATTATCCCTGGTGGAGAAACGTTTTCCAGAACAATGATGTTCACAAAGTCAACAAATACTGCTTTCTATGGTGGAAGAAAGGAGGAGTTACAAAACGCCAAAAATGAAATTTCAGCTATTTATTTATCAATAATATTGCCAATCCTTGTAATATTGATACTTCTGGGAGTTGTGGGAGCAATATTTTATTGGAGAAGGTTCGTATAATTCTATTATAAACAGGATGCTGGTAAAGTGAGACTATTTAGCAAAGTTTCACGAAAAATAAATCAGATCATTTCACAATTCGCGTTTTACCACCATGTTTAACGCAGAATATTCTCTTTCTACCTGTTTTAACGCAAAATAGAGTTTAAGTAAAGGATTTCGCGTTTCTCCGCAACCAAATATATCACGCGCGATCACAAAAACAGCCATTATATACCGCCCTCATGAAACTGCTGAGTATAGTTGCTTCACTGTCGAGAGATGGCGTTTATAAAAAAAAATGACATATTATATCTAAAACCTGAGAAACTGTGGGTGTCCAGCGTATAATTGGCCGCGCGGTGTTGGATCAATGTGTACCTTGTGGAAAATGTCTCGACAGCCACTCATTTAGCAGAAAAAATGTACTTTTTGACGTTTCGAGCAAAAGCCCTTCGTGAGGAGGGTTATAGGGTCTTTGCTCGATACGTCGAAAAGTTTATATTTTATATGCTTTTTTCCCCTACGTCTTTCAAGGGATTTATTGCGCACACATGCCTTCACCATCGGCGCGGCATCCCAAAAAGGTAGATGGTTGGTCATTGAAAGTTAGTGGGATCAAAGATGAAGACAATACTGAAAATAAAATTATTAAATTGAATACGTTTCTTTTTGAAGACATAACAAAGAAAAAAATGTTGCTACACAAGCGGTTCAAAAGCAAAATCAAGATTCTGAAAGGTATGCAGAATGAAAGACTATATACAGTAGATCCTGAACCTCTCCTAACAGATCTCTCTATATTTATGATAAGTATATAATAATATACGGTTGTTTCTCATACGACCAACGGACACTAAAGCTCGTTTTCAGACAGAAAATTTATATAATCATGGTATAATTTACCATTTAAAACACGCGTATAGGAGTTTTTTATCATATTTAAAATGCGAGTGCGCAGCACTCGATCCACGAGCATGCACTAGTTAGATATGATAAAACACCACTATACAAGTGTTTTGAATAGCTTCAAACACGACTACAATAGATTATAATAATTATTATAAAGAATCACGAATTAGGATGAACTTTTATATATAAAGAATACTAATAAAGGTGAGTTGTATCAGGTATAAAGCCTCTTCACGTGACATATTATGGTTGACATGATTTGTCAATAAGCGTTTTGAATTATTAATGATGCATGTTTGAAATTATGTTCATCGATCATGTGCTATTTTAGATCCAAGAGTCATACACCAACATCTTTATCAAAAACGTCACCTGGATCTGGTGTTACATCAAAAGCAAGCACAAACCCAATCTATGACTCGGGAGAAAATGCAGGGTATGAACACGACCCTGAGGAAACAGAGATGCACAGCACGACGGATAATGTTCTCTATGAACCAGCAAATGAACTGTGGGATGGAATAAATCCTGTATATGAAGGGACTGATAATATCAACATTAATAATGTTGATTCAACGTACGCAGAACCATTTCAGTAGATCGAGAGGGACGAAAGCTTAGACAATATATAGGACTCTCCAATCGCGCGGTTGTCGGACCCTGTATTATTCTGCACCCTGCATGCAAGCAGGGACGAAACTACAGGAGGGTTATGGGATAAACCTCATATTTTATGTTAATACAATTTTGTTGGGCAAGTAATTAATGTCCTAAATAGCCAGACGATTTAATCAATGTGGTAGATTAAAAATATTATAATATAGAATGACGTTTTTTAACGTTTTGTTAAATAGGAACCATCTTTTCTTATTGGAAACTTTTCTGATCGGAAGATTCCCTCCGCGGCAGGAGGAATTTGAGTATGATGGAGCCACGCCATTCTTGGCGGGAAAACTAACACTTAAGACTTAAATTTTCAATTTCAACTTGTATAGTATGGATGGATAAGCAAAATCCACGCGCTCCACCGCAGGTACGCCAATCTCCTTTGTTTTTTCAGGCAAGTATACCACGTAGATACACGCGGGACTCTCACTATATCTGCGTACTTACATTTTATTGGAAAACCACATCACCTTTCCAAGCCCAAGGAATTCAGAACCGTAGTTATATGTATTGTTGCCAGAGATTTGCCAGGCGGAAAACGAATTCTTATAATAAATATGAGAGCCCAACATATAACTTTTAACAAAGCCATTTTAAAAAATGGTTAAGATTTTAAAGAATTTTTATTGTAACGTTTCGTCTTTGACTTAAGACATCTTCGGACTAGATATTTGAATATATATATATATATATATAAGCTAATTTAGTATAATCTATTTACAAGGTGTTATGCTACTAAGGATAATAAAGGATAAGAGGATGTATGTATGACAAGATCACGATACAAATCAGGAAACAAAACAGATACCAGACAACGCGGCAAATTACAGCAGGTTAATCGGAATAGAGCTGCCCTGGACGTTAAGAGAGGGTTACAATAAAAATTAAGAAACGTTACAATAAAAATTCTTTAAAATCTTAACTGTTTTAATGGCTTTGTTAAAAGTTATATGTTGGGTTCTCATATTTATTGTAAGAATTAGTTATATGGAAGTATAGGTATGATGGACTGATGCATGGCATAACTCATCGAAAAACTAAAAATGATTAATTAAACTCATGGGTTGACATGGGACTGCATGAGGAATGTTCAGTCAATTGTATATATGTTTGATATTTGCAATGATTGTGTACCTTCTTATTTTATTTTTGGTTATATAATTACTAAATGAATGAATTTAATTTAATTTTGCATCTAGTAACTTGCCGAGAACGCGCACAAAAAGGTGTGTGCTCTAGTTGTAGTTCTGTATATCTGTCTACTCTGTGTTGTCAACTGATATAGCGTTTGTCATTTTAACATTCGGCAATACCTGAAATCGGCCGACTGATCGTTTGTGTGTAAACGTACTGTACCCTTTTTCAAGCACCATTACTGTCAGTTGCGTGCGGTTTTAAGAATTAGTTGGCGCTCAAGTAATTGGCATATGTTTTTTCATAGCTATTATTAATGTAAATATTTAAGAAATCTTTACAGTTTGTAACGGAGGAGTGCCTCGCATGGGACTTTGAGTCCCGTTCGCACTCTACCGCTTGGACATGGTCCAATAAATTGATCTAAATTAAATTAAAATAAATTGAATATACTACCTTTTAGAAAACTGTCCTCTATATAATACACCATACCGGGCAAGCTTGAAATATATGCCTGTCCACGGTGGGAATCGAACCTACGACCTATGGAATACCAGCCCAATACTATTCCAACTGAGCTACGCGGTCAGATCGGTCCGAGTTCGATTCCCACCGTGGACGTACAGGCATATATTTCAAGCTTGCCCGCGGTGTGGATATACACTCAGAGTAACATCATGAGCATCATATTCACTTGAGTACATTACACCAGCACAGTAAAAATCATGATTACTAGATTACAATGATATCGAAGGAACTAGATTCTGTTCCGAAATATCACTTACTCGAACTGACCTGACCGCGTAGCTCAGTTGCCGAGCATTGGGCTAGTATTTCAAAGGTCGTAGGTTCGATTCCCACCGTCGTCAGGCATATTTTTCAAGCTTGCCCGGTGTGGATATACACTCAGAGTAACATCACAAGCATCTTATTCACCTGATCAATTACACCAACACAGAAAAAAATCATAATACTTATTTTCTCAAAATTGTTGGTGAAAGGGGGGAGGTAAAAATTTCCGTACGTAGCATTTTTTACTAACTGTCGAAATAATTTACTGTAATTTGTAAAATTTTTCAGTAATATTTTCGTACGTTTATCAAAATTTCTCCTACCACTATTACTTTTCAATCTGAGACACTCAAATATTTTCAAAATTCGCCCGATGAACTATAATTGTATGGATATATCCGATGAGATAAAGTATAATTGTATTAGTCAGGCAGATAGAGGCCCAAAATTATGGAAAACTTACTATATCGTGGGACAATTCCATTTTGCCTTCATATTGTGCCCTGAAGACTAGTAAGTACGTTTCTGTATGTTGGCCACGTTAAAATTTCTTGTGGGCTCCTGCCGACACGTTTTTCTTCGAATTTTGTATTAAACTCTATTACAGTTAAAAAATGTGAAATTTCTAGTACATTTCTAACACAAATGACTTGCAATAAATTTAAAACATTGACAGTGCGTAATTTTATCAGTTCTAAATATACTCGGCTTCGGCTCTTAAATATCTTTATATATATGTCTACCTCCTCCGCAGGCCTTTCGATGCGGGCGGGAATAATTTGCGGGCGTGAAATTTGAGATCAGGGAAGAACGGAAGGCGACGAAAGGCCTGCTGAATAATAGCACAGAATAGATAATAGGACCAGAAGTCTTACTCAAGCGGAAACATGTCCCATCTTTTATACTGCGCATGCGCGAGCTAAACAAGTGTAATGCAGTGTTGACAATAGAAAATTATATTGGGAAGTTGTCATTTCTACAGTAAAAACAGCTTTTTTTTCAAGTAGTACGATTGTGACTTCGATTTATCTGTGGAACTATTTGAACAGAAGGTAAAGCAGTAATTTTGTTGTATTTAGAAAGCAAACAGAGTCATATTTTTAAAAATATAGCGCACTGAATATAAATTTGAGCATCATTAAAATGTGTTCGCTATGATGCCATTTTGTCTCCGGTATATACGGAGTTCTGCTTTTATACTTGTGGATATTCTAATTTATTTGGCTCAAAAACACCATTACTTCAATATCCCTTTCTTGTTTTTCCTTGGATAGGTTTTAACAAGATAGAACTCTAGATCACTTGGGTCCAAAGACGCTAGATTATAAAATCCTGATGTGACTTGATACTACAAATAGAATATGTCTTATGATTTAATACTACAAATAAAATGTCTTTTAAGTACAAACTTCAATGAATTGATAAAGTGTAAGGATAGTGTTTAAAGTTGCTTCATGTGTAGAAGCTGAATTACTTTAGTTTATACACTGTATGTTGTTGAGATCACATGTTGATATGACTTAATACCAGCAACTTGCAATAAGTGGTCTGTTCTGCTTGTTTATAATACTTTAGAGTTTGGACATTAGAACATTGTAATTGCCTGACAGAGACTGTTAGGGCCTGTTTGTATGGAAGCCGGGCTGGCCCGCTTAGCAAGAGAGCCCGGTAAGGTAGGTAAGCAGGATGATTTCTCTTGTGTTTATTTGAGAAAATTTCATTCCGCTAACCGGGACAATTTTGTTGTTTTGACATTATTTTGACAGTTGTTAAAAATAGCTTGCGGCAGTATCTTTGAACTTTCATCCCGGCAACCGGGCTAGCCTGCTTATGATTGTTTATGTGGAGAAATTTCCATCCTGGTCTTGGCAACCGGGCCTGCCCGCTGGTCTTGGCAAACCAAGCGAGTTGAGCAATATTCTCTTCACAGTCGTGCAATATTGGGTTATTATAAAAATAAATGGGATAGATTCTGCGAATTTTGCGGGAAATAATGTAAATTTTGCAATGTTTGGGGGGAGGTCGCTTATTATTGTTCCGGAAAAAAATTAATAAATATTGTAACTGAGGGTGGGCCATGCCATTTCATGTGCACTCCCTTGGGGGGCCACATTATTTTATGCAGTGACAGGAGCAGGGCCACATGAAATTATGTTGAGGAAAATGAAAATCCACCAGCCCCCCCCCCCTCTAATAAATGACCGGTCCCTTACCGGGCTGTCTCACTTAGCGGGCCAGCCAGTTTCGATATAAACAGGCCCTTACACAACTGCTAAAAGCTGCAAGTTTCTTTAAAGCAATATCATCTGGCTCTAGCTAGTTTTTACATTTACATGGTTCATGTACAATTAATGTACATTTAAATTAGCTTTGTTGAATGAATACAGGTGTGATTCAAATATCATTCCTGTCAGGTACTTGGGTCAAATAGACATAAGCATACTAAATCATGCTGTGAATTGAAATACAAGTATAGGGTGTATATTGTTTAATAAATATATTTTCCAGTTAACCCAGTAAGCTGCATTGTGCCCCAGTGCACCCTACTTTACTAGTTTATTTCACTTCATCTAATGCCAGATGATTTTACTTATCGAGGGAGAGTGCTGCTGCTCATTGAGCTCTGATTGAGTTCACTGAGTGGCAGCACTTTCCCCTTGACGAGTGAAATTGTCTGGCGTTAGACAGAGTAAAATAATCTTGCGTTCAATCAATCAGCTACTTTTTCAAAAGCTCAACCAGGTTAATTAAAGATTCTTTGATTTGAAAACCAAAGTGATAGTGAACTAGTTAGTTGAAACAAACAGAATTGTTTGATTTATTTACTTTCCACAACATTGACAATTAAAATTTAATTTGATACTTTTCCAGTATATTGACATTATATAGGTTCAAATCATATTGACATTATATAGGTTCAGATTTGACCACCATTACCATTAAGGGACCATCAACCAATCAAATGCATATGATATATTTGATCAACCATTATAATGAAAGTGTGAGTTTATTCATAAACTAATTATAAATCAACTTCCATGCAATGCTTCATGCAATCATCTAGTTATGCACCAGTCAATGTAAATCCCTGCCCCCAACCGGGGAGGGGTGGAAGGTTTAACGGGGAAAGTGGTCAGTTTTGATTATAAATTTGTCCCCGATGATGGGAGACTTGGACAGTGGTTAACATATATATCCTGTGTTGCTGTTTTAGTTTTCTTGACAAGAAAAGTTTAAATACAACAACATAAATGAATTTGATTTTCTATTGCTGATCTATTCTATTCTATGATTATACAAAACTATTTTCCTGGGGTTAAGAGACATGCAGGGGACATTGACGTCCCTGGGGGCGGGGACAATTTCGCTTTTTTACTACCCCTCCAAGTCAAAATCCCTGCCCCTCCCTGGTTGGGGGGTTTACACTGACTGGTGCATTAATTAAAGAAGTGTCAGTGCCACATATGTAGTAAAAGCCAACTTGTCAGTAAAGGCCACAGAGCAAGATTGTATTTCAAAGACTGCCAGTGACAAAAACAATTGATAGTCCTGAAATAGAGTATGCCAACAGTTAGTATACTGCAAATAACTATTCTATCAACAAGATAATGTGTAATAGGTTTTGTTTGTGGAAACACCACGTAAATTTATTACTGCAAAGCTTTCGATCTGTAAGCCCGGATCTTCATCAGTGCTAATAATAACATATTATTAGCACTGATGAAGATCCGGGCTTACGGATCGAAAGCTTTGCGGTAATAAATTTACATGGTGTTTCCACAAACAAAACCTATTATATTTTATCACCATGCAAACATACAAAGAACTTAAGATAATGTGTGTTTTACAAGTGTTTTTTATATATCAATCCAATGGCATGTAACCTAAAATTCAGCAGTGTCTGTGTAATGAAATACACCCTTACTTCTCAAATATGGTCAAATTAACTATACTACATTGTGTATAATAATATATGGACTGGTTCAAAAATATATTGAATTTATATTAGTGAACTGGTGAACTATTGATGTAGAGATTATGCCAAGTATAGAATGGCACAAGGATTTTCATGTTATCAGCATGATTAAATCGTGAGATTTTGCAAATAATCTGTGTAAAATCTCTTAGAGATATCCTCGGTAGCTACATTTTAAGGTAAAATGACTATGGTAAAGCTATTCAAGGCAAAAAAGCAATGGATCTGTCAACCTCGTTGTCAACAGTAAATTTAGCTAAGTTTATGATCCATTTATTGCCGTATTTTAGCTGAGAATTCATTTAAGACAATGCAATACGATAGACTTACCTTTGAATTTATCATATATTCTTTTAAAATGGTCACCAAAGCTCTAAAACTCGATTGGTATCGTTTTAACTTCCTCACTCCTTAATGTTTACATGTAAATTTGTCAAATTACACTTGTTTAGGGCACTGGAAACGAGACACGGCCAAGATGCGCGAGGCGACATGCGCGGGGACATCAACATCAAAGATTCCGACATCGAGTGAGACTTCTGGTCTTATTATTTATTTTGTGATAGAGTGCTATAACGTCGTGGTGAACAGACATGTTCCTTTATGCTCTGCTAAATAACCGAAATTTGCTCCCTATTTGGGTAATGAATGACGAGTTGAATAAAGATTGAAGAAAGATAACCGACTGTAGTTTGAATGGTAGGTTCATAAAGAGTTTAAGCCTTCCTACCCTGCATGGTTGCCAGAGGTTCTCGTATATTTGCCTTATTCCTGCTCGTACTGTATTTATATTACATCTGATGCTCGATATATGCAATGGCAAAAGAGGCTATGTTACTGTGACCGGTCACACGGGGTCACATGGTCACACTAAATCTTATGCAATAATTAGACATGCAATACGATACCAATGCACGATACTGACGATAGTTGCAAACAACAAGGGTATTCCTGCATGTTTGGAAGTCGGAAATTTAGTATTGTATAAATATAAAGTAGGTATATAGTGTGAATGGTATCGTTAAAAGTTGTCTCACTATTTATAATATCGTATATTATAAAGTAGGTTGCTGAATCAAGGATACTCTGACTCTGTGTTGTTAAACTTAAATAATGTACCTAATGAATGAATTAGCCGCGTTTATACGATCTTCGCGACTTATTTAGGCCGCGGATTATTTTAACTCGTACCGCGCGTATATATACATTGATCACTAAGCGTATTTTAATGATTAATTGCGACAGCGATACGTATAGTTTGTTGAATTTTGAGTCGTTTATACGAATGCTTGCGACTAGCACGTATAATTTTCAACAAATATAATTTTCAACAATTAATACCGTATAAACGCACTGTTCGCAACTTGTTTAGGCCGCGGCCGGCATAATTTCGCTCGTATATAAAGCCCTGTTTCTTTGGAAATAACACTTAATTATACTGTAAATCAAGATGTTAGGTAAATATGTTAGAATGTTTGCATGGCAACGAAAAATTACGAATATACTATTGAATTTGTTTCAGTAATTTTCCGATTTTAAAACATAATTTGCGTGTCTATATGTTGCTCGTAAGAATTAATTTTGAATTATATGCTCGTATAATTATTAATTCTATTGTAAATTAAGATGTTTTGTAACGAAAACTTGCGAACATACTTTTGAATTTTTGCTTGAGCAATTTGGTGATTTCGAAACATTGCGTCGCTATACTGCAGTTGTGTGTCTGCTCGGCATTCCTTTATTAATATTTTAATATGTCCTGACCTTTTTGCGTGTATTTCTCTACAACTAGTATCAGTGTAAAAATGATCATTGACATTGTCCATGCATGACATTGCAGCTTCGGATTCTCACCAGTTGATTAATTACATTACGGGTTGATGCGCTTGATTGTGTTTTATTTGAAACAAGAATTGCACATGTCTGCGAAATCAGTTTACTGAGTTTACTTGTGTGTTGAAGCGTACTTGAGTTGTCCAAACAAACCTGCCCATCTAGCGAATTCCTCAATATGGGCTTTGACAGATTTAAGTATCCTTATCAGAGTAGACCACGCTTTCCGGCATATAACCAAGTTGAAAATTGTATTTCCATGGCGAAGGATGTGGATTAACTTTTCGGCCTTTGACGTGCTGCTTTTGGCATTTGCCCTTCGGGGTAATTAGAAATAGTTTATCCGATATAATTGATTATGAGAGTGTATCCGAAACCGACCAATCTCCCCCCACAAACGTTTTTACATTGACTGTTGCACAGTTGGTGCTCAATAAAACGTTCGCCAGATTAGATACATATACACGCGATGTCACAACGTTCTAAACGAGTAGCTTTTTCAGTGGAAAGTCTACGAGAAGAAGTAGACCAAGAAATAGATCAAGAGGCAATTGATAACAAATTGTTAAGTGATATTAGAGCTATTGATCTGAATTTGGTAGACTACATTTCGGCACAAATCATTTTTTGCGCTGTACTTGTTAAATTCAGTCTCAACACTGTTTGTGCTTTTGCTAATATTGTCCCATCGTTATGTGTACTGCCTATAAAAATACGTGGGGAAGTTTTGAAGTTGTTGCATCCACATATATCTGGAAATGACGCCGAAACACTTTTCAAATGCATGAGAAAGGTGAACCTGCCGAATCTGGTAAATTCTTCAAATACCAGTCTAGTTCATGTATTTGCACCGCCATACGGACACTGTCTTGATTGCAATTTGTCGTTAGTCCGTCATAATGACCCAGTAAAAGTCCAGTACCATCATCATTATGGTACAAGTGAAGGAATTAAAGTATCCTTAAAGTGTAGTCGGTGCAAAATGTTTTATGGTTATTCAAAGTATGGCAACCCTGAAACTGGATGGAAATTGTATCCTGAAGCCAGAACGTCAGTAGAAGCATCTGGTGTGTGTCTTGTGGAGAGATCGCTACTAAAATGGCAAATATCTTTAGTGTAAGTTTAATATGGGTTATGATTTTCAGTTTTGCATGAATACTGACTGCATCCACAATTTTTTTTGCATCAATACCGGCTGTGAATGATAACATGGCATGTTATTGCATGTTTGAAACTTCAGTAATTTCTTACTCGTGGAAATGATACTTGTTTGTAACTTTAGTTCTTTTTTTTTCTACGGTGCCTCAATTAAAATAGAAATCATAGTTGGGTGAGCTTTTCTGGGTTTTCCACAGCATTTAATGAAGTATTTGATCAGCTTGGGTCCAAAGACGAAGGTATATATAATCGTGCATATATTACGTTTGCTCCAATGGCTGTAGTGCCTATATAATGCTTAATTGATAGTATATTAATATTTTAGCATATTCAGTTTCTGTTGCATGCTTAAGGCTCGCACAGCCTATATTATTAGAATATAGACCGGCCTATTACAACACTGTGTGCATGTGTATTGCGACACCTTTGACTGAATGCGGTATCAGTTTTTATCTGGACCAGAAAGTGAACGGCCGATTTAATAATGTATCCTGCCCGCTCTGACCTATTTTACTGCTTCTATTTATCAGCAGAATTACTCTAAAGGTTTCGTGCTCATAACTTCTTTTTAATGAGTTTAATGTCAATAGCGAGTCATTTTAGTTTGTTAGCAGTTTTAATGTCCTTATATAGTTCCCCGGCATATACTTACGCTGTTTGTTTTTAATATCTTCTTTGGCTTCACAACCGCCTTCTGACTCTGTAGGTTTTGGAGAGAAACAATGTGCGGCTGCGTTTTGGAACGGCGAACTTGAGGAAGAGCTAAGGGAGAGTGGCACTTTAGACTTTTTTGGATTGATGAAGAAAGATGATGATCGCGAAAAAATTATGGAAGAAGTAGACAAAAACAGAGCTAAATCTGTATATAAACATTCACAGGAAGATTGTTCAGAAGGATGCAAGACTAGAGGTTAGCATTATATATATAACAATATATTACATGTATATTAGCTACTTATATTGTATATTGTAATTTGTACGGCATATATACTCTCTGTATAGAATTTTGTAGCTTGTGTATAAACTAACACTGATTCGGAAAAAATAACAACCCATGCAGTTGGCTTAGCATTTAATATTGCTTTGACATTTGTGTTTTATTATACACTGAATTAAATATATATCTGCAGGTTGTGGAAGGCTATGGGTTGTCGATGGGCAGTGGAAACTTATGTTTGCACATTGCATGATGCAAAGGAAGGTATCAGCAATAAGTCAATATATATCATTTCTTGGCAATTGCCCGCGATGTATAGCTGTCAAAAATATTTCATACAGTATCCGCCGTATATTTAACAATTATACCATGAGCTCGAGTCGTATATGAGTTGATAGCCGATGAGTCACGAGTATGTATTTCATGTCATGCCAGTGTGCCTCAATATCAGCTCGTATACGACGAATGGTATAATTGTTTGATAATATATATAGTCCTTTAGAAATTAACTACAGATCATATCAAATCATAGAAGCCATGCACGGTTTATATAATTATATTGTTGCTCTTTTTGGCACTAGAACTTTGTTCGCGGACTTCCACTTTTAAATTATCCAAATGTGTGCACAAATTCGCCGAAACACGGAAAGGCATTTTGTATTGAACATCTGGCATACCTGAGCGAGAAACACCCAACTGTCCCCACTGGCATTCGTGAATTTTTAAGCTATTGTGGCGTACATCGTGCTAATGCAGGTACAATAAAATACCACACTGTTAATTTGAAGGTGTTAAAATAGCACCTTCGTAGGTGTTAAAATGACACCTTGTGGTGGTGTTAAATAAAAAGTGTTAATCTAACACCAATTTGGGTGCTGAATTAACACCATGAAGTTGGGAATTGATTTTGAAGTGCTAAATTAGCACCATAGATATTTAACACTTTTCTAGGGTGTTAAAATAACACCCATTCTATTGAGTGAAAGTGTTAAAGTAGCACCGTTTTGAGAGTTAAACTTAGGGTGTCAAAATAGCACCTCGTGAACCGGTTTTCAGATTCAAAGTGGCGGACCACGTAGGAGCGGTTTACGTTTTTCAGACAAGTAAATGGGGCAAAGGATCATATTTTTACATATTATCGCCTTTAATGTAATCCTTGTAGGGCCTCATTGAAAAACTAATAAAAAATCATCTAAGCAATCTGTCATTTTGGTGTTAGTGATGTCAGGAAAGTGTGCAGTGATAAACAGTAAAAATATGCAGTGAAAAGAAATTGTGTGGTGATGACAAAATATGTTCATGCAAGGGAGATATAACAAGACAGCTAGAATTTTAAAGTTAAGAGTCTCTGTCAAAAAAACCTTAGAAATGCAGGTTTATTTGCACTGGATTGCTCACATGATTGAGATCAGTGCCTTCAGAAGGGCCTCCCAGAAGGCTTAGCGAGCACATTTCTAGCGCGTCGCTTGGAAATTTTAATTTAACGTCGGTTGATAAAGCCAAGATTTCTTAAATTATAGTAGAAAATAAGAAGAAATTCTCCATTGTTTGAAGATTCAGACAATAATTGTAAATGTAAGTGCTCAACTATGTCAATATTTTTAAGTTTCGTGTGTAAATATGTGCCATAAATAGCAATATATTCATGTATATTTTAACCGCCATTGCCGTCGGCCGCATTGTATTTTGTATTTGGTTCAACAATATATTGTTATTAAAATACATTAAAACTTAGTGATATTGCTTTGTATTGACAGGTTATAATTTCAAGCAATAAATACTGTCATAGTATGTGTTCTAAGCAAGTCGAACTGTCGAAATCATGATATATACAGGCTACAAGAAGGTATGAAATATACAATTATATTTACAAGGGCCCACAAAGGAAGGATTGTTCGCTCATACAAAGCCATGGAACTTGCTTTGGCGATTAGATAAATATTAACTAAATGAGTTAATATTGATACCCTTTCAATAGTGATCAATACATTAAAGTTAACAATATAAACATTTATATTTGTTAATGTATTGATCTATTGAGAGGATATCAATGTTGACTCAATGGCTATTAATATTGATTTAGAATAAGGGTGTATAATCCAAGTGAGAATATATACATTTTAAGACCTAACCAGGAACGACTGCGAAAAATGCAGCACAAGGTCCTCTGGTAGGAATTGAACCTACGGCCCTGCAATTCCGGTGCAGCGCTCTAACCAACTGAGCTACAGAGGCCAGTATAATTTCCAAAGCAAGTTCTATGGCTTTGTATTAGGCCCTGTTTACATGAGACCACAACAAAGTCAAACCGGGACCATTTTGTTTTGCTCATAGTATGATCTATAATAGATGTTCACAAGCGACCAGGATGAAAATAACTCGACAGACCAGTCTCAAGTCATTCTGCCGGCTGGATCAAGCCGATTGACTTTAGACTGGCATGAATTCAGACCGGCATGAATGTAAACACAAATACATTTCAGACCGGTCTTGGCTGTAACCTTGATATTGGAACAACATATGCTAACAAAAGCCATCTGAACAAGAAAATTGCCTAACAAGGGGAATAAATTGGAAATTTTGTGATTTTTGTACTGATCTCATGTAAACATGTTGACAATTTCAATTTTCCTTCCAGTTTGACTTCGTCCTGGTTTCATGTAAATGGGGCCTAAGAGCAGAACAATCCTTCCTTTGTGTTATCTATATTGCACTATCATAGTAAATAGCTGTATTTCTATTTAATATCCAGACAACCCAGGTAGAATGTTCCTAAATTCCCTGAATATATTGAGGATACATGTCTGAGTCC
>CACRXK020008829.1:4996-20147 GCA_902702795.2 Paramuricea clavata | reverse complement strand
CTCCTAGACGGTCTCACGCCGAAGACGTGAGGTTCGCCCCCCCCCCCAAAAAAAAAAAAATAATAAATTAATGTCTGGCTACGCCACTGGTTATAGCTGTATGATTATAGCTACAAAGAGTTGAAGTTGTTTATATAGGTGAAGTTAATAAATTAAAGTTTTACAAAATTTCTCTTCAGACTCGCGCGTTCGCCAAACCTCGACGGCTCATATTTTTCGTTCTGCCTTTTTTCCTTTTTTGCCCCCCCCCCCCCCAGTGAAAATTCCTTAAAAAAGGCACTGGGGGGTGACCGGCAAATTATTGTGATGCTGAAAATAAAGGGGCTTCACATGTTTAGGAAGGGAATAGATTTAGCTGGGCTCTCTCAAGTTCGGCCCCTTAAATTTGTGATGCTTTTCCTGGCATTGTTTATATGCCTTTAAATTATACTATTCTCATGACCATGACTCAGCACAAGGTGTTCATTTTAAATGTACCAGTCTAATTAGCAGTTATGGGACCAAATTACTGTTCTAATCATTCTATCTTTTATTTTCAATACAACAAAAGATCATTGCATAGAATACATCAATGTATAAATTGATAAATCATCTCACTTTCATTGATAAGTCAATGTACTAATTGAGTTGATCACAATATACTGCACTGCCACTGTTACTGAAGCTTGTCAGTCCTGCTCATGCAATCAGATACCTACCATGTCCATAACTGCACTACTTCCTGTCTATCTTTAATATCTTGAAACAGCAGTTTTGGACACATACAGTAGTCCTAGACACTCTCTTGAATGTATGATTTGGGATTCAATGCAAAATCTGTGGAGATATAGTTGGTCAATGTATTGTAGATATCCAGACTTCAAATACTGTAGAATAATCTATTTTCTGCAAATAGTTTCAATAATTGTTTATTTTTATTATTAACTGCTCAGCAACAATGAAAACTAGTACCTAACACCCTTGAATACTTTGATAATCTTACAGTATTTAAAAATTCAAACTGCATTTGTCAAAATGTTGGATATAAATGCATCCATAAATATTAGAGTGACTAGCTCCAGAGAGGGCCTTCATATACAGTAACTCAAAGTTGCCCTAGAATTAATCCTGGATTATTAAATTACACCATTAAATTAATTACACCATAAATAGTCATTATTCAGCTCAATATTTATAGTGGAAAACATTGACGGAATATCTTTCCCGCTAAGGAATATGTTGGTATCATCAGCAAAGAGTATGAAGGATAAGAGAGATGAAGAGTGTGATATATCATTAACATATATAAGAAATAGGAGAGGTCCAAGAACAGAGCCTTGAGGTACCCCACAGTTAATAGGTTTATATGTGGAGCAGACATTTTCAATTTCGACACATTGTGATCTACTTTTCAAGGTAACTTTTAATCCAGGAGTGAGCATTTCCACGAAAACCATAAAAATGTAACTTATCCAGTATTAAAAAACTCATTAATAATTCATGAGAAAAGACAAAGAAAAATCATAAGCGTGTCGTATCTGTATATGTGATACAGATTCATGTTGATTTACATAAACTTTAACTTTGATTTTCTCGGCTTAGAAAACGTTCATTTTTAAAATTACTTCGCCAATGAACTTATAAGATGAGTCGTTTTTGTGGCTAGCCCGTTTGCGGGCTAGCCATTATCACATAGTACACAAACGCGAGCGATGAGTCATGGTGTCCAGTCCGGATTTTCGTAAAGTCTCGGAAGTAATCGGAAGCGCCCGTATTTTTCTGCCGACATTTCACATTTGTATTTCGAGGCATTTCATGATTTTGATCCAGTTTGAGGACTTCTACTTCTACACTAGCATGAGCAGCATATCGCATTATTCCTTGTGTTCCTTTGAGTAAACTGTAAAAGGTATATTTGCTCATTTCTATTACAACGCCATTTTGGCTTGGTCTGGCCAAAGATATATTTTTTATCCGAATATAGATCTTGCATTCTTATACGCGAAGTCGACGTATCAAATCAGAAATACAGTATACAAAGAAGCCAAATCAAAATTACAATATTACACATGATTGACATGAAAGTGCCCATTGTGCTCGTACGGATCATACAGGGCTATTTACAGTACGTGAATTTAGGCCACGTACCAAATAAAAACAAGCCAAGAATGCCAGGAGTATTGTAGGTATATTGCACACCAATTGCCATTTGTGCTGGGATTAACTACCTTGACTATTGCTATATTAGTAAAAAAAACTATACCTTGACTTTTGGTAATGTAGTCACAAGAACAACCTTGACTATTGCAGCCTATAGTACAGTAGTCCATGTAGATGAAATTATTTTAGTAATTTTGTTAGTATTTGCATTTCTTAGTATATATCTCCTTGGATGTATAAAAATTGTTGTGTTCATCATCTAATGTGTTTTCACATTCCTTTTGAAACTATTTGCTAAAACACCCTCTGGGTATAATAAGCATCCAGCAAGTATACCCGTATTCTTGGGTTTCATATGACATCACAAAAGTGACGGGCGGTCAACTCTAAAACAAAACACAGTTATCAGAGTGAGTCGATTGTTTGTTTTATGTATTAGCCTTGTGTTCGGTGGCAAATACATGGAATTTCGTATCATTTTCTCACTCCACTACAGCATAAGCATCAATACATTTGAGGTTGACCCCCCGTCAGATTCACTGCATATTGCTGTAGTGAAACCCAAGAATAGGCAACCCCTGCGTTAATTAAGCACCCTCAGGGTATAAGCACCATCTGGGTATAAGCATCCCCTGGGTATAATCATCCACTAAGTATAATCTACAGAATTTGCTAAAATTAAGACAATTGCAAAACTCAGAAATGTGTGAAATGACTTTACTTTCTCTTTATATTTTCCATACTAATTTTGCAGTCAATAATGCTTCATTTGACCTGTAACATGAACAACCCCTACAATATTGGTTAACCCATTTAGCCGCAATGTGCCCCAGTGCGCTCTACTTTTTTGACCTGTCCAACGCCAGACGATTTTATTCGTCAATGGGGAAGCTTTGCAACTTAATGAGTAGGGAAAAGTAATCTTTCAAATATGTGTTCAAATAATGCTGGAAATGTCATTTCAGAAACCCAAATTTTAAGACATTGTGGGAAGGGTGTATAATGCTGGAACACCAAGATCCCCTCTCCTAGGAGAGCCAAGTCTCATGCACGATATGCAGTCAACCTCGACAGTTATGACAATGTTATCTGCTGAAGCTGAGGGCTGGACACAGTAATTGAAATATTATACAATTGCAAGAGCACATGCAGTTGCAGAGAGTTTTGTAGGTCAGCCATGCATACTAGAATTATGTCACCTACCGACAATTTTTCAATGTCGGAGGCAGCAAGACATTGAGAATTTTTTGTAGATTCTTAGCCAATCACCACGGAGATTGCATATGCATTGTACAATAATATCTCCTCTTATTACTATTAAAGTTAGCCTGCGTGTCTTCTTATTACTATTAAAGTTAACCAGCATGGCAGGCCCTCTGGGTTTGGAGAAGGGTTTGGGGAGTTAAAGTTTACCAGGCTAGCCACATGTACGCATTGCGTACCTATTTTTTAAGTTGTTTACAACATTCGCGTCGATCCGTGTTGTATCGGATATACAAACTCTCGCCTTCGGCTCGTGTTTGTATATCCGATACGATTAAAGTCAATAAAAGTTCCAATTGTATAACCTCTAGTGTTGAAAGCTAGAGAAATGTTGTCAACCAGCTCAATTATGGCCATAGAAGTAGAATGATTTTTCCGAAATCCATATTGGTGATCAAATAATATGTTATTCTTATTAATAAAATTTAAAAACCTATTGTAAAGTAACTTTTCAAGAATTTTAGAAAAACATGGTAGAATTGAGATCGGAGATAGCAATTTTTAATTGATTAGGAACAATACCTGTCGAAATTGATTTATTAAAAATAGTTGAGAGAGGTAATGCTATTAAATCAATACAAGCTTTAACTATGGATATGTTAATACCATCAACCCCTTCACTTCTGCTATTTTTCAAGGAGTTAACAATTGTAGTTATTTCGAAAGGGTCAGTAGGAAATAATGAAATACTACCATTGAATGATCCAGTTAGATAATTACGGTGTTGATTATTGGAACTGGAAAAATCTTTGGATAAAGAATGACCAATATTAACAAAAAAATCATTAAATTTATTTGCAATGCAAAACGGATCAGTGTATTCACCACCTGCAGAATCTTTCATACTGGTAGGAATGCTAGCTCTGGATTTACTGCCAATTAATAACAGTTTTAATAGTAGACCAAGTCGCTTTTAGGTTAGATTGCTGCATTTCAAGTTTATCATTTCCTAGCTAGTTTAACGGTATAGTTGTATTTATTGCGATATTTTGTGTAACCAAGTTTATTGGTAGGAGTAGGATTTTTCAGATAAGTTTTATATAAAGTATTCTTTTTACAACACGAATTATGGTTTACAACATGATTTAGAGCTGGCTTTAAAATTGGAATTTCTAACAATTATTGGGAAATGATTATTATAAATTGGAAGAAGTATTCCTGAAAAATAGTTATACGAGTGATTAGGCGAAGTATTTAATCTTGTTTCATCCCAGTTTATTTCTTGCAATTTATTCTGAAAGTTCAAAATACTAGATTGGGTTATTTTCCTAGTTTTAATATTAACAGGAACCGTATGTTGTTGAGGTTGAAAATTAGTAATCTGAAAAGTAGGAAGATGGTCAGTAAGATCACTGTATAACATACCACTCACAATGTCATGCTCACGATTATTCGTAAACATATTGTCAATTAAGGTGGCAGAGTGGGATGTAATTCTAGTTGTTTTGGAGATAGTGGGATAAAGACTGTTTGCGGAAAGAAGATCAATAAATTCTTTCGTGGGTAGATGAGATTCGTGATTAATCAAATCAATGTTAAAATCTCCCAAAATGTAACATATTTTATTTTCATATCCAATTTTGGTTACTATTGAGGTCAAAAAATCATTAAATAGTTCAACCTCAACATTAGGAGGTTTATAAATACAGCCTATAATTACGTTTTTATTTTCGGACTGAGTGATTTCCAAGAATATTGATTCAGTTCATTCATTCGATGCAAGTTCAAGATCTGGTCGAAATTTGTACGTGAATGAAGACTTAATAAAAATGCCAACACCGCCACCTATCCTATGTTTCCTGGATTTTGCAACAAAGTTATACCCAGAGATATGAAAAGAATCACTAGAAGAATCATTGAGCCAAATTTCTGATAACGCAATGACCGAAAAAGATAAATTGATGGTAGATAAATATTCAGTGAAATCATCAAAAAATTTTTTGAGACTTCTAATATTCATGTGGAGTGTGGAAAAACAATTTGGTTTTTTTGTGAATAAATTATTAAATTCCCTAGTGGTATAATAGGCACAGCTAGACAGTATTTGAGAGTTTAACAGAAAAATATTTGAATTAGGATCAATATCAGAATTATTAAGTAAATGCAGGGGCGCACATTAGGGGAGGGGGGTGCGAAACCCCCCTTAGCGTCCGAATATCACTAAAAGTCGGTCCCATTCTTCCTTGATACTGTGCGAATACTGGTCCCAAAATTCGGGTATAAGAATTAAGATTTACTTCTGTCCGACTCCGTGAATTGGGACCGACAACACAAGAGCTGGTTGGTAAGATGTTATGAACAAGGGACACGCGTTCACCGGTTAATGCATGGCCGAAAGGAAATACAAATACATTTCCTGAATGTCATGTACTTGGATTACATAAAATTCGGCCTGAGGAACTTTTAATGTATCGCGTTACGTTACATATGGAGACGGGAGATCACCGACCACGTTGGTGTCTGGCGTTACTATTTTTGAAAAGAAACGGTTTAAAAGAACAACATAACATTACCATTGAAGCATTGGTCAAATTGATTATGTGATGTGGAATTTGATCAAGTTAGAAGCAACGCGCAGTTTACTCACGCGGCTTTTTATGAAGTTGTAAAAGGTAGGCCTATGTGTATGTGTTAATATGTAAGAAACTATTTCTTGATTTTTAAACGTCAAATCGTAGCGCACCCGCTAAGGTTTAGATGGTTCATTCAGATTATTTATTATCTTGATTTCATTTCACTATTTTCATTATTTTCACTATTTTCATTATTTTCAGTATTTTATATGGACGGACGAAAGTAACAATTATATTCGAAGAAATAAACTCGTCTCTCTCTTAGCCTGCGCGCAGATAGTCTATCTCTCTCTAGACTATCTCTCTCTCTGCTACTATGCGATTTCGCACCTGTGGCCTGCGAACGGATATTCTCATGACAGCTCATACACATCAATTCGGTTTCCAAGCAAATAAATCTACACTATCCCAACTACTTCTATGTTTCAATGATTGGGCTAAATCTAGAGAAGAAGCTACTCCCACTGATGTTGTAATTATGGACTTTTGTAAAGCTTTTGACAGTGTGCCACACGAGCGCTTACTATACAAATTGAAACAACACGGTATCGGTGGAGCACTGCTCGATTGGTTTAGATACTTTCTCACGGACCGCTATCAACGTGTTATCGCACGTGGCTCGCAGTCAAACTGGTCCCCAGTTAAATCAGGGGTACCCCAGGGAACAATCTTAGGTCCAATATTGTTCCTTATTTATATAAACGACCTACCCTCGGAAATCCAAAGCTCGATTAAGCTCTTCGCAGATGACACAAAAATTTACCGAAAATTAGTAGACAAAGTTGCCGATACTAGTATTTTACAATCTGATTTAGACCGTATGAGAAATTGGACTGAAAATTGGCAACTAAACTTCAACTTTGAGAAATGCGAAGTAATGCGAATAACCCACTCAAAAGACCTCTCTCTACCCGAATACTATCTGTCAGATAAGAAACTTGAAGTAACAGACGAATTTAAAGACCTAGGTATTATGATGACACATAACCTAGCTTGGTCATCTCATGTTCATAATATTACTAGTAAAGCAAACCGAATGCTAGGTCTGGTTAAGCGAACCGTTGGATCATCAAACTTAGCAACATTCACCTTATTGTACAAAGCTTTGGTTAGACCTGTACTGGAATATTCCGCACCTGTCTGGTCGCCACACTTATCCAAGGATATCAAGGCTCTCGAATCCGTTCAGAGAAGAGCATCGCGGATAGCACTTAAACAGAAGCGGGGAGAGATGTCCTACCCAGATCGTTGTGTCTTACTAAAATGGAATACTTTGGAAAAACGCAGAGAGTACTTATCTCTCATAGAGTGCTATAAAACAGTTTTTGGCCTAAATGGTATAAACTTCGATGAAGTTTTTGAATATAAGAAATCGAGGAAAACCAGATCAAATCACAAATATACACTATATACCAAGCTTTTTAGAGTTAACTCTTATAAGTATTCTTTTTTTGTCAGAATAGTCACTGCATGGAACGCTTTGCCTCTGAACGTCGTCGAAGCAAGTAGTTTTCATAGTTTTAAGCAGGAACTCAAGCACCACATGAATATTTATTAATTTGCTAATTTACTAATTTACTAATATGTCTATCTTAGTTTACTAATATACACTCATTAATGTACATACTATTAACACTTTTTATCTACTAATCCTTTCTAAGGGGGTTCTTATATAGGGTTAACCTTCCGATCCTCCTGCAAGGACCTACCTCCTGTAAATAGATCGTAGGTACCTTGATTAAATATTTTGATTGATTGATTAATAAACACGTCCTGGTATTCACACGCGAGCTCATAGGCCTATACACATGTTTTGATTCTTCAGTTCAGAAAAAGACTTATCTCAGTTATCTGATTCTATTGATCTGGAACAGATTGAACAAATGCAGAAATTGAGCGAACTATTAAATAAGGGATGAATTTTCTTAATCCTTCGTTCGTACACCTGAACGAGCCTACCGAAAAGGTAGAGTTAAGACTCTGAAATGGTCGTTTCCGGCGACCTAGAGGTTCTAAATGTTGAAAATTTTCTCGCTCGGCGCCAACCATGGTGGCGAGACTTGACCTCTTTCTTTCAAATACACTCCCACGTCCCTGTTCTGTGGCATGATGTTTTTGCAGAATTGTTTTTACCCTTCTGTTTCATTTCTTTTTGAATATCAAAAAGTCGGCCCCCAAGTGGCCCACACCCCCCTAGAAATTCCTTAGATGTGCGCCCCTGAGTAAATGTCGTGTATCGGAATCACTAAGAAATGGATTAAAATAATTAGAGTTAAGACGATCATAATCTAGATTAATATCGAGTTGATTAACCTACCAGCTCGAAAAGTCACTTTACTACCTTCTTTGTATGCGGCAGCCATCAGAGGACGGACACGTTGTTTAAGATCAAAGTCTTCCTTAGTAAGGTCATCAAGAAAGTAGATGCCGTTTAGTATAGACTTATTCCATTTTGCCAAGCGAAGGACTTCGTTTTTGAGAGGCCTACTAAAGAACTTCAGAATTATGTGTCGAGGGCGATTAGAGATCTTTCTGCCCGTGCGGTGAGCTATTTCTATTTGATTACGGCAGAAATCTTCAGAATATCCAAGTTTAGTTAAGATATTCACCACATGGTCCATACAGTTTTCGCTTTGTGTTTGAGTTTCATCGAATAAACTGTCTGATAGAAAGTTTATTTCACAACCAGGGCATGTCCAATCGATTGTAGAGTGTTTGAGTAATATGATACGAACATAGTTCTGGAAAGACCAATGCATCCGATATGGAACCACAATTTGCAGTTCGAGCATAACATCCCGTTTCGATTACACTTGACCGGTTTCCTGCATTCTTTGCACGGATATTTCCAACGTTTCTCAGCAGCTAGTAGCTCGTTTTTTTCGGCCTGGAGTTCGACTCTATATCACCGCATGTCTGTATTATTCTGAATGTTTTAACAGAATTAGGATAATAACTCACGTTTTGTCCGATGTATTTTGTTCGCTTCTTTAACGAGTTGATATTTTTTACTTTATAATAACTAATAAGCTGTGATACTTATCTGAGCGTTAGATCTTCGTTAGCTTCTTCGGGTTTCTTAGTTTTGGCATCGTTTATGTAACTACTCCAAGTATGTATTGACAATATTTGAGTTGAAATAAAACACAAATACACGGAGCTTCTGAAACCGTGACCACTCATCGTGACGTCCATTTACGTTCACATGGCCTACCTCTTGGAAAACTGCTCATATAGATCCTTTACCAAAAGTCAAGAATCCAAAAGAATATTGTGAATTTGGAGGTATAAACGTCACACCTGTGATTGGAAGATGCTTCGAAAGAACGGTTTATCATATATTATCATAGTAAGAGTTATGCATAGTAAAAGATCTTTCGAGGCCGAGTTATCATCTTCCCAGTTTGCTTATCCCCGAGCCGACGGCGCGGGTACTAATTCCCCCCAGCTATTTACACCCGGGGAAACGAAAGCATTAGCGAAGTCTAAAGTTCATCAATTATCGCGGGCGTGGGTGACCAACGATGTTGGGGTGGGTGGTCATCCTCACTGATCTCAAAAATATGGCGGACTGTCATGAATAGCGAACACTGATTGGTCCAATTTAAAGTTTGCATTATTACGCTGCATGACGACAGCGAAATAGCAAACATTTCTTGATTTGATGAATGATGATTGATACATTTCTTGCAAATATATTTCATTTTTGCTCGCATTTTTGAAAGATTTTGAAAATTTCAGAAGCTTTCTCAGAAAGAAAGGGCGAAAGAATCGGCTAAAAGAAGGAAGCCGACGTTAACGAAGGTAAGTTTGTTTTAAATATTGATTTTATAATTGCTTTAAAACCCGACGGCTTTTGGGCTTTGGCACTTTGCGTATATGAAACAACTAAACAAGACAGCATATAATTTCAGTGTATTATTAATATAATTGATTCCCTTTTTTATTATATTGAATTTTTTAAATTAAAAAGAAAGCAAAGTTATTTGCATGCGAGAATTTGAAATCATTTTATTGCAAACTCAAAGTTTATCGATAAAGCCATTTAATTATTAAAAGGCAGTTTAGTTTTATAAAGAACACTTTAAAACGTTTTGCGAAGCGTTTTTGGTTGAATTTTACCTTAAAATGAAGTTTATATTACGTAGAATAACATACCTAACATATATATGTTGGGAAATTGATAATTTTGTAATTAAAAGTGATATTTTTAGGCGATTTGTAAGAATATTCTTAAAAAATTATCGTGTTACCATGACAACTACTTTAGACTGACTTCGTGTTCGGAAAATACAATGGAGGGTACCTAAATATCGAGTCAGGATTCGAGCCAGGACTCGAGCCAGGACTCGAGCTAGGACTCGAGGCAGGACTCGATTCAGGACTCGAGCCAAAAATGACGTCAGGTGACTTTGATGGATGAAAATTTACCAACAGCATTCTCATTTTAAGCCGAACTTTCCTTAAATTTAGACTATTCGTTCACCAACAATGCGAAATGTTTAAGGAAATTTAACTGAATCTGGGGAATTGTTTATCGATAACCTAAGTGATGTTTCGCAAATGGGAAGTGAGAGAACTTGTTTACCAAATCAATTTCCCGCCTTTTTCCACCAGAGTCGATAAAAGAACTAAAGAACGATAGTCTATATTTGGTATATTTGTACATACAGAGCTGTCAATCTCATCTGACTTTGGCTATTTAGGGGACGATTACATGGAGCATTTTCAACCCCGGGGTTGAACTCAGCCCTGTTAACCGGGTTGAAATTTTTTGCGATTACATGGACGATTTCAACCCCGGGGTTACGTTACACTATACGTTCTTGGTATCGATTCGCGGAAGTAAAAAAGCCTTTATTTTGTTTTCTTGTAATAAATAGTCACTACCACGCATGCTCGAATAACTCATGATAATTTCAGCCCTGGGTTGAAACGATTACATGACAAAATTTTCAACCCAGGGCTGAGTTCAACCCTGGGGTTGAAATTTCAACCCTGCATGCTAGCTGAAGCAGGGTTGAAATTTCAACCCCGGGGTTGAACTCAGCCCTGGGTTTAAAATTTTGTCATGTAATCGCGCGTTTGATTTTGATAGAGTTTTGTATTACAGACAGGGCTGAAATTTCAACCCGGTAAACAGGGCTGAGTTCAACCCCGGGGTTGAAAATGCTCCATGTAATCGGCCCCTAACTGTAACGGTTATTAGCGTCGGAAGACAGTGAATGAAACAATAGTCAATATCATTGTTGTTGTTTGTCTTTGATATATTGCACAAATATCGATATCCAAAAAAGGGAAATATCCGGCCAGTATTTTATCGAACTAAAACAGTTGGTATTGCCCATCACTAGCAGTCTCTCGCTCTTTACAAAACAGATACTTGTTGCCGCTCATTGCCGCTTAGCATTCGTCAAAGAGTAGGATAATTCTCCCTGCCTTATTTTCCTGTAATAGACGCCAATATCACCAAACTGTATTATAGAAGAGCCGGCCACGCTGGCTAACTGTATTACCAAATACACCCTTTCGATAATTATATACTTTTTAGTCTTGGAACCTCGCTCTCATTGGTAAATTACACAAGGTGATTAGCGTAATTATCGAAAGGTTGTAGTAATTTGCTAGTAGTAGAACATTTAGCTAGCCTACGTAACGTGTCTTATGAAACAAAACCATTTGGTAATGGCAATTCCCCGTATTTTCGCATTTTTTTTATCGAGTCCTGACTCGAGTCCTGGCTCGAGTCCTGGCTCGAATCCTGACTCGAGCAATAGTATATCTCAATACAATGGTTTTGTCAGCAAGGCGAGGGGTTGCTGCATGCATGTATTTTCTAGTCGTATTGGTGGGTGTAACACAGACACCTTTATTAAACTACAGTATATGTACCAGAAAGCACTAGAAGAACCAAATTGTGATGCAGTGAGATTAATTGCAATGGACTTTTCCAAAGCATTTGACATTAAAAACACCCACGCGTTGCGAAAAGATCGAAGATGTTATGTTTGCCTAATGTTTGGGCACATCATGACGTCCATTTACATCCACATGGCCTACCTCTTAGAAAACTGCTCATATAGATCCTTTATCAAAAGTCAAGAATCCAAAAGAATATTGTGAATTTGGAGGTATAAACGTCACACCTGTGATTGGAAGATGCTTCGAAAGAACGGTTTATCATTATCATAGTAAGAGTTATGCATAGTAAAAGATCTTTCGAGGCTGAGTTATCATCTTCCCAGTTTGCTTATCGTATCGGTGGGTGTAGCACAGACATCTTTATTAAATTACAGTATATGTACCAGGAAGCACTAGAAGAACCAAATTGTGATACAGTGAGATTAATTGCAATGGACTTTCCAAAGCATTTGACATTAAAAACACCCACGCGTTGCGAAAGGATCGCAGATGTTATGTTTGCCTAATGTTTGGGCACATAAGCACTCAGTGTGATCCAAAAAGATCTCGTATATTTCTCAAATTCATTAATAATTCATGAGCATTTCAGCCAATGATAATCACCTATTTGATCACAAGCAGGGGCGCCGGAGCCACGGGGACAACTGCCCCCGTTGCCCAAACATTGCGGGGGCATCACGGGGGCAACAGGTTGCCCTTTTTGCCAGAATTGCACTTCAAAGTTTGTGCAATATTCACAGAAATTGGAATTTAGAACTTAATTTTAAGCAATGTTTAAAGATGTGGTACAGTCCGTATGTAAACAAAGGCTTTGTTTACATTTCCGTACCCAAAATATAAAATTTTATTCGAAAACTACTTATATTTTTATGACTCTAGATAGAGTATGATAAATTATCAAGATACAACGTACAATCCGGCAAGCTTTGCAAGAACATAAAATGAAATAAAAACGTAAATAAACTGTTTGTATGGTAAAAAGAGTGCCCGATCCTTTGTGCACATACGCAGAACGGACTTTACAGCATCTCAGTAGTAAGCAATCTTTGCTTAATTTTTAATCAGTTGTAGTAAAATTGATGCTAAATCAAGCAATATAGGCCTACGTTCGTTCACTGGTTTTATTTTGCACCTTTAGCACGGTGCAACGAATAAAATTCTTCAAATTAATGTCTGGATCGGTAGCGTGGTATTCACGTGAACCGCACGAACGCCGGAAGTGAACTTTGCACTTAAAGCCGGTTTTCCACTAGCGAAATTTTTCGTGCGAAGCGACCTTTTTCCTTTGTCTGTATCACTTGTTACGTCAGCAAGACGTGGCAAAATGGATGCCGACAAAGGAAAAAGCCCGCTTCGCGCGAAAAAAATCGCTAGTGGAAAACCGGCTTAACGATTGCATCAGACATTAGAGAGGTTAAGATACCCCGGTTCCGGTTTACGGGTACGAGTATCGCCATTTTGTTTACCAATTTTTGCTGATGTCAGCAATTTTACCCGTAATTTCTACCCGTTTCCCCGCGGTAAACCGTGGTCTACACGTAAACGACAAACGGGTACGGGTGTATTCTGTTTGCTATTTTTGAGCCGTTTAAATAGTACAAATTTTCAACATCTTACCCAAATAAATAATGCACATATGCTGGTCAAAGTTTTCAACAATTTATGGCGAACCTGAACAGCGAAAGTTGCCATTCTCTGATCGGTTTTCTCACGCCGGAATATATTGGATTTCTTAAGTTACAAGTTATTCCCCGATTTACGGGTACGGGTACGTGTATATCACCCGTACCCGTAAACCGGAATCGGGGTATCTTAACCTCTCTAATGAAATACAGATCGAACTGTTTAGGTTTATATTTAAAGGGTATTGGCAACAAAAATTTTTATTGATTTTATTGCTTCATCTGAAGGAGCATGAAAAAATAAGCCGATTGGCCGTTTACTGCTCTATTCTATCTCATCTGGTTCCGAAGTTATACGCAAAAATGTGCAAAATATAAATTGCTGATTCAGCACATTCTGTGACGTCATAAGCTGGGTAAGTATGTTTATTGAATAGTAAACTAAAGCATAGCTGAGTTATTATTGGCTCAAATCAAATGAAACTTTGCATACAGATAGTACATGATGAGATGCATGGGAAAAATACTTCTAATTTCGTTGTCAAGGCAACACAGTCGTTCCCAGGCCTCTTACACTGATTTTGAATAACTAGTTGCATTTATCTATGTGTATGTCATTTTCGAATTATTATCATGCAAGTAAACTTTTGGCATGCATAGGTATCATACACATACTTCTGATATTATTTTATTCTTATCAGTACCTTGAAAAAAGCTGTTTCATAAAATTGGCGCAAGGGGCCTGGAAACGACATTGTTACCTTGGCAACAAAATTAGAAGTGTTTTTCCATGCGTCTCATCATGTACAATCAGTATGCAAAATTTCATTTGATTTGGGCCCATAATAACTGAGCTTTGCTTCAGTGTAGTATTCAATAAACATACTTACCCAGCTAATGACGTCACACGTTGTGCTGAATCAGCAATTTATATTTTCACATTTTTGCGTATAACTTCGGAACTAGATGAGATAGAATAGAGCATTAAACGGCCAATCGGCTTATTTTTCCATGCTCTTTCAGATGAAGCAATAAGATAGATGAAGCAATTTTTGTTGCCAATCTCCTTTAAGGGAAATATAGCCAATTGTTAAAATTATACGGCTAACCAGGAACTAAGTTGGATGCACTAGTATCTAAGTAATATCGCCACAGAAGTAAGACATTTTCGAACAGTTTATTGACACATATAGCCTAGTAATATTGGATTTAAGTTACGATATCTAAATATTATTTAATTACTTTATTTATTTTATATAGATCGAATTGTACCTTGGTATATTTAATGATTCGTTATTAATTTATCAATAATACGATTTGCGATACTTCCTTTGCGTGTGCACGTGTGTTTATATGGATTTTGCTAACCGGTCGTCTCTGTTCTGAGGAAACAATGTCGAAGTTTGCCGACCCATAACCATAATAGCCACAAGTAATCGAGTAACCATACAGTAAAGTTTTAGCAAATATTGCTGCCCAGAAAAATGAAGTGCCCTTTTGAAATGGCTGCCTTCACGTTGCTTCCGGCGCCCCTGATCACAAGATGCACGCCATTTAGATAACACGGTGAAACTTGATGAAAGTCACTAGCGTTTTCATCAAATAGACAAATATCTTAATTACGCATGCAAA
>CACRXK020008828.1:6977-20148 GCA_902702795.2 Paramuricea clavata | reverse complement strand
AATCAGGAAGTAACAATTGACAACAGAACATATGTTTGACGACAACTTCCTCGGAGTTGTTTCAACGCGGTGAGTTCAAATTTCAAAGTATGGCCAGACTGGTCGTTATACTATTTTGCAAATTTATGTTGTCGATACAAGAGAAAGACTAAATCAGACAGAGAGCTATGGGATATGAATTGAGATTCGCCAGTAAGATGAAGCGCGCCACCAGGTAAATCATAGTTCTATTTATCATAAATTGTGTATTGTGAGAATTATGAAATTGTAATTTTATATTCATGCATATGTTGCGATATATTAATACGCGCAATTCGCTAAACCATTACGTAACTGACAACTGCAGATCATTTGCGGTTTGCACTGATATTAATTACAACCAGTGTACCGCACTTATTTGCTTATTTACAATGTATACCAGCTTATTATTAGCTCTATTATTACTTTAATAGATCTTGACTGCCAACAAAACTCTGACTGAATCATATACAGGAGCGTTGTCTCTTAAAACTTGAATTGTACTGATTTTATATCAATTTTCATTCGTACGTACTACGTTGTGGAGTGTGTATATATATAGGCTCTTCAAGACCTTCAAATGCATTACACTTCATTTAACTATAGTAAATTATCTCTGGGTTAAGTTTATTTTCAACGCGTCGAAACCTTATTCATATTTTTTCTAGTTTTTATTGTTTATAGGCAGCCACTGTACATGGCAATAGCATGGCCAGTCAGAAATATTTAGTGTGAATATTCAACTACACTCATGCTGTGTAGATATATGAACAAACGACAACCTTGCCGCTTAGCTATGTCACTGAATATAATGGTTGGTTAATATTATATAGCCGATTTTGACAAACTCGAACCGATTTCGCTGTCTGCAATTCTGCTATAGCATGCAATTTATCTGGTTGGTTTCGCTGTCTGAAATTCAGCTAGTAGCCTACCTAAAATATATCTCAAAATATATTTTGACAAGCTCAAACCGACTTCGGTGTCTGAAATTCAGGTACACCTATCTTTTGGTGGTATTTATATATGATTATTTTGGCAAATTCAAACCGTTTTTGGTGTCTGACATTCAGACACCGAATTTATCTCAGTTTGCATGGTTGGTATTTATATATGATTTTGACAAACTCAAACCGTTTTCGGTGTCTAAAATTCAGACACCGAATTTATGTAAGTCTGCATGGTTGGAATTTATATATGATTTTGACAAACTCAAACCGTTTTTGGTGTCTGAAATTCAGACACCGAATTTAACTCAGTCTGCATAGTTGGTATTTATATATGATTTTGACAAACTTAAACCGTTTTCGGTGTCTGAAATTCAGACACCCAAATTTATCTCAGTCTGCCTGGTTGGTATTTATATATGATTTTGACAAACTCAAACCGTTTTCGGTGTCTGAAATTCAGACACCCAAATTTATCTCAGTCTGCATGGTTGGTATTTATATATGATTTTGACAAACTCAAACCGTTTTCGGTGTCTGAAATTCAGACACCCAAATTTATCTCAGTCTGCATGGTTGGTATTTATATATGAGTTTGACAAACTCAAACCGTTTTCGGTGTCTGAAATTCAGACACCCAAATTTATCTCAGTCTGCATGGTTGGTATTTATATATGATTTTGACAAACTAAAACCGTTTTCGGTGTCTGAAATTCAGACACCGAATTATATTTATATCTGACAATGGTTGGTCTATTTATATATATGAGTGATAATCTGAATCCAGTTTAAGTCATGTAAGCATATGAATACTGCAAATTTTCAATTTAGCATTAATAATTTCAGAATGGTGTCTCGTTTAGACAAAAATGTTGTTTTTTTGCATAGTCTCTGCCAAAAAATAGTATTTCGATTTGCTAAAATGAAATCTTCGCTCTTTTTGTTATTTTTTTTAATTTTTGCAGAAAAAAAATAGTTTGGAATTATTGAAAATAGTTTGGAACGCGTTTTCAATAATTTGCAGCTGTTCAGTTTTTAGTTTAAAACCCAAATTAACAGTACTCTTTCAAAAATATACGCTTTTATTGAAGGGTATAAAAATTGCGCCGCAGATGGTTCTATAATTTATGCGTATTTTGGCGTATATTATTATTTTAGGATTTTTGCGTCCTCTCACGGCCGCGGTATAGCAAATTTCCTTGAGATTGTTGCAGGCTCATTATTCAATGATGCACCCTGGTGAACGAACATTTTGAAAAATTATTTAGCAAAATTATTTTTGAATTTAGCAGGACTTGCCAAATTAAGATTCATGGATTTACAGTCGAATGGGATTTAATTGCTGCGACAGGCAGATCCCTATTCTTGATTTGTTTCCTGTTTATACTCGCCCCAGGCTTTTTACGTCAGGCCTTAGACGTTTTTGGCCGTCAGAAACGTTTTCAAATTTACAAAATCTTGCAAAAATACAACTTGAAAGAAATGTTTGTTATTTCGCGGTCGTCAATGCAGTCGTTATAATGCAAATTTCAAATTTGACCAATCAGTGTTCACTATTCACGACAGTCCGCTACATATTTTGAGATCAGTGAAGATGACCACCCATGAACGGTGAGCCATGCGCCCACGATATTTGATGAACTTTAGACTTCGCTAGTGCGTCCTTTCCCCGGGTGTAAATAGCCGGGCGTAATTAGTAACCGGCTCGGGGTTTAGCAAATCCGATAGAACTGCTGGTGTTTCTTATGTTGCTATTAGCAGAGTAAAATCACTTGCATCTTCCTTGTCATTGAACCAATGACGCATAAACGATTGACAAGGTTGAAATAATCAAATAACTTACAAAATAGGCTTGAAGAAGACAACAGGCCAGCTACAATCCTGGAAAAAACTAATGAAACATCAAGTATGATTAACTCAATTAATTTAATCTTATTGTTCGCCGTTTCCCCTTACAATTTTGCTTAAGATGAGTAAGAAACCTACACATACTGCTCTCTGTCATCGATGAACGATGGAGTCCTCTACAGCCAACATTGTTCATGGGAGGAGGGAGGTTTGTCTATTTTATTGATTTTTTATAGGTGTTTCATTAAATTTTTGCCAAGATTGTCTGATTTTGCAAATTTACGAAATGCCTAAAAACGTATTTTACACCAAAATTGTGTTGAATTTCCAGTTTATAGTTGCATGATTAATATAGCAATAGTCAATATTATTATTTGGCTTTGCAGAATCCAGGATTGTGATTGGTTGACGTGCGGTCCGTAAAATGCGTATCCGGACAGTGGTCCGTATTTCCCCGTATCCGGACCGGTTTCCCGTATGTCAATTTGACAGGCTCGAATTTGAAACGTTTTTACACGTTTATAAGGTCGTTATGTGAAGAAAAAGTTCCTTGGATCATTTTTAAGAATAAGAAGTATTGGAAATATTAATAAGTACGTGTACCAAGACAAATTTCATCGAAAAAGCTAAGAAAACAAGGCATTTGAACTCTTACTGTCAACCGTAAGTTTTGGCGGGAAAAGTTTTTGATTTGTTTACTTGTTTCAAAAAATAAATAAAGATTAATTTAACGTCTTTAATTGTTAATACCATATTCTAAAGAAATATCATATAAACTGGAACTATAAGCATTTTTAAAGCGGTGGGGGTTACCGAAAAAGTAGTTCTATAAAAGCGATTGTTAAACATGCTTTTCCGTAAACAATATTCGGTGACAAAACCAAATCTATTAAAGACTAAACGAAGAAAACTAGCAAATAAAACATAGCTCAAAAATACCTTTATAGCGCTCAAACAAATATATGAAAAGCAGAAAATGTGTTTAAGAGGCTGTCTCCGTAAAAACCTCCAGGTCAATATGGTGCTCAAAAATAGATTTCTCTTATACAGACCTCTAGTATTTTGAAGATCTATCCTTGGGAACAACTAAAATCAATGTCATTTTACTCAAATTTCCTTTAAATTATTTTTGGGGGCGATTGATGTTCGATCGACTGGTAACCAACTTGATACTCTGAATGAAGGCCAAATATCGACATATTTTCAGCGCTATTTTTTAAATCAAATTCATACCTAAATTTCAAAATTTTTGCTCAGAAATATAGACATATCCTTCTATTTTCGCGGGTGATACGACTTAGATCATTATTCTTTGGTATAAAATAGAAAACAGCGCAGTTATTGACCCTCCTGAACGGATAAAGGATATCGTCTCAAAATATGTCAATTTCGAAAGCTTATTTCAAAATCGTGGCACTTGATTGGCACATGACTTTAACTTTTCTATAAACTACTAACATTAGTCAACACAAATCGCAAATAATATCTTTCTGATCTTCCACTTGACGAAAATGACAAGCGCGCAAACTTTGTAAAATTTGAAAATGTGTCGAAATCGAGCATACTTTATCGGTAAACATAATTATTGATATTAACAGATAAAATCACCTTACACAACACTGAATGAAGCTTCATTATGTAAATATATGTCTTTCATCATTATTCTTTGGTTTGGCGCTTGAATCAAATTGTTTGAGTACAGTTTGGCTTCACGGATAGAGTCATTCAATGCCAGTGTGTCCAGTGTCTTCTGCGCGTCTCAACGCCACGAGTCCTGATTGTGACATACTATACAATCTTCGCTCTGTTCGCTTTGTTTACCTCTTTAACAAATACCTTTACCTGTTTAACAAATAACAATGTTCAATGAAATTGGAAAACTCAGAATTAGCCATACTACAGACAGAATTTTCATCGTTTTTAAACTGTTTTATAAAAGTTTCCGTTAGAATGTACGAATTAAATCTCGGGGAAAACCCCGGGCCCTGGCCGAAAGAAATCAGAAATGTATACTCGCTGTGATGTCAAATGTCAATATTTCGTTAGTTTCGCTCAGTATAGTTTTCTAGCAACTGAATTGTCTCTAGGTTTAGAAACAATTATCAATGAAACTAGAATTCAAATAAGTCACGGTTCTGTATAAAAAATCAACTTTTTCAGGCCGACCCTGGGTCACTTTGCTCAAGGCTATGCTTCAAGAATTTATATTATTTCTTATTGTATAAAAATATGCGAATATTTTGATATAATACAAAACAATTCAGCGCAAACAGCTGTAACCCATTTGAACGTCTCAGTTATTTAATCAATGTTATTCCTTTTTTCAGTAACAATTAGAAAGGTTCTGAAAATTAGAATTAATTTATATTCTTTTCTCCGACAAGCTTTAAAGCTAGATTACAGTCGCTTCTGCGCATGTGTCAAAAATGTAAACAAATGTGAGCACACTTGTTTTGATTTTGTGTGCTCTCCAGTCCTTATTCGGATATGCGCGCCCAAAATGGCCGACTCGTAAGAGTTATATAATAGAGCCGTCCACTTCAAAGGCAAATTCTTCTAATGCTGGTCGCCAAAACCAACCAGGAAATCGAAAAGAACATTTCGCGAAAAGGTATGCAACGAAAATGTACTTTAATGATACTATTGGTCGGTGAAATCATTTCAAAACTGAAGCTGGAATTAAAAGTGACGAGGGTTCGCGAATACTATGCTGATCGAGCCTGTATACGAAACATCAAGACGGATTTAATTGTGGTAAGCACATAACACATATCCCTGGATATTTCAGTTATGTTAATGTTGTTATATTTCCTCATTACAAAATTTTATTGTTCACTTATAGCGCTGTGGAAACCCAGACGGATCAGTAGCCAGATGAAACAATACAATGCAGACATGAGCCATTGCCAGTATATGTTCAGCAAGGGGAAGAAACGGCAATGGAGCCATATAAAGATTCTTAAAGATTCTCCTAGGCAGTACGAATACATCCTGCAACTTATAATGAAGGTATGTATAACATTTTATGCTTTCCTGAATCCTAGTGAGAAAAAAAGTGACTTTTAGTTTTCACTTTTCATTATGAAATTCCATATTCTTCATATCACATTTTCAAACAAATATTTTGATCGTTCTGTAGGCATGTTGATTGACGTGTTTTAAGAGCACTTAAGGCTTTTTGGAAAGCCAAATTTTGATTTGCATGGACATTAACAAAATCAAAATGTGGCTTGAAAAAAGCCATTTTAGTGTTTTTAAAACACATTGGTCAGCGGCATTTAAACAGGAATAAAACTAATTATAAGTCTTCTTTAGATATGTGGAATGGTGTTGCAAGTGATTACCGAAGGCAAATCGCTCCTAACATAACCCCTGTCCCTCCTCCTTCAGTCAAAGAACTTGTTGAAACCCATCAGTATAAATTCAACTGATCACTCAGGGCCCGCGGAGCGTATTAGAGAGTGGGGGTCTAAATCATCAATAAAACCCCCAATTAATTAATTTAGAAAGTTTCATTTAGATTTCTATTTTAATAATTTTGGCTGTCAAAAAAAGTGGGGGGGCTAAAGCCCCCCAGCCCCCCCGTCTCCGCGGTCCCTGTCACTGTAGACAGGGACGCCGGAACTGGGGGGCAGGGGGGGCGGCTGCCCCCCTTGCCGTTTGCTAGGGGGGCAGGGGGGGGCAGAAGTGCCCTTTTAGTTTTAAAATACTACGTGATAAATCACATTTCCAACGATGCTTTTTGTACGAAAATCATGAGATTCAGGCAATTTATAGTTTATATTTGAATTTTGTTAAGGCCGGAAAAAATTTTTGAAGGTCGCCCAAAATTTTCCATTGAAAAAAAGTTTTCCAGTAGATTTTGAAGTTTTGCTCTATAGAGGTGCCCTTGGTGTGCGTCCGCCCCCCCTTTGCCTTATTATCGTTCCGGCGTCCCTGACTGTAGACAAGTGTCTGCCAGTTAAAACAAAGTGCTCTGTTAGGTGGAGCTCATAATCCCTGAAAGGCAATCCACCTAGGAGAAGGAAATCTGATTACAAACCCCTGGACCCCAATACTGAGCCAGGGTGTCCATATTGGATTCATTGATCTTCGGTGCACAGCAATAGACTTTTCAGGACTGAAGTAAGGAGCAAGGAGTAATTTTAAAGAATAAAAAAATAAATGTCAATATACAAAATGTTGTGCTTGAACATCCAATGTATTTGATAACTGGTCTTTTATATAATGAAATATTACTGTTCATAAACATTTAACCATTAACATGATAAAGGCTTTCATTTGTTAGCAAAATTTGCTGTGGTTAGTAGACAGAGAAAGCTTATAATAAGTTTGAAGCAATTTTGAACTGCAATTTTCTTCTTTTGGTGTATGTGTTAAAGTGAATAATCAAGCCATGCAAAGTAATGTTTCCTGTAATTTTGCTAAAACACAAATGCCAAAAGGAGAAAATCAAAGTTTAAAATCGCTTGTGTGAACGGGCCTTAACAGGTGTGAATTACCCAAGTTCTTTCAAAATATTTAAAATGATCCTCCCTGTCATGGGGAGATAATTGCAGTAAAATGGATTAATGAATAATAAAGTTTCCCTCAATGATCCCTCTAATGCATGGCCATGTCCAGATCGAACATTTCCATCAAGTACTAACTGTGCCACTGTGGGAAGAGAGGGCTAGGCGGTTATGCAAGGCTGTCTTGATTGTGTACAGCATTTGTTTACCCATTTTGTTTACCCATTTTGTTGGCATTGCAACACAGCATCCACATTTGTAATACTCTGAGGCATTTTCTGGTTTTTCGTAGCTGGGTCTGGTTGAAGCGGTTCACCTGGCAATTTACCAAATTGACAAATGCAGCTGGCTGATGCTGTATAAGCTCTAACGCAAATGCTCTTCAAAGGGCATTTAAATCCATTGCTTCCACAAGATTCTGAAATGAATATATTTATCATTAATTAAATGCAAAGACTCAAGCACAGTGAAACACAGATATTTCTTACCACCAAATTACTGCATTTTCACAGCTATGTACACTTGTATATAGACAGGTAAGCCTTTTTACATAATTTGATATTTTACCCGGCAAGGATATGCATAATTATGTGGGGTATTTAATAAAACAAATCATGTGTGTTAAAGCCAGTGGTTAAAGCTTTCAGAAATATAAGTCTGTGTATATTTTTGGCAGGCAAAGTATCAAAATATGTAAACAAAGTTTACCCAGCTATTGTTAGATAACCATTATCCTTTGAGTGAACTATCGCGGTGAACAACATTACATATTCTCAAATGAACCATTGCTCAGGCCACATTTTTTGCGTATAAACTAACAAAACATATATAAAGTTATAAACTAATGAACAAATACAATAAGATTACATGTGAAGCACGTTTCTAACGAACAGTACATAACTAATAGCAATAATACAAACTCACCATCTGTCCTTCGATTGTTCATACATGTATCAAAATCCTCTTCGCGGCACGCGCTTGAGCAAAAAATACCCATACTCTATCGAAGACAGAAGCTGGAGGCCCCGCTGGAGCAAGCCGCGACATGAACATATCGTTTCCAATTCTTCCAGCGAAAAGCTTTCTCCGAGTGCTTCTGCCATGACAGCAACAATGACTTTGGCAATGTGTTTTGACGAACAAATACCCCAAGGAAAAATTAGTGATTACTTTGACACTTCCAAAGTTTATTTTACAATGCCGAACATTAAATATAATCAACACAATGACTCGCACCTTTGGGTCGGCTTTGTCGGTCTCTTCTGAATGTTTCATCAACGAGGCACACAAAAAACAAATGCCGAATTGATCAACAATATATCTTCCATTCATGATCTTTCAAAATATTTAATTGCTTGTCTTTCAGAAGACAATTTTAAAAAAATTAACAACTCCACTCCTGACTCGGACTCCATTTATATAGTGCATAGCCGCTATACTTCATATTATACAATTGAAGTGGATCGAAACCAAAACAAAAAATGTAAACAAAGCCCGCACATGCGCAGAATGGACTGTAATCTAGCTTTAAAGGGTGACAAATTTGCAAGTGATAACTAATGTCATTCTTACACGCCAGCAACTTCGAAGAACAGTCTACTGTGTCTCGGAATTTTCCACACTCAGAAGTAGAAAAGGAACATTTCTACATTATTGCTTACCGTCATTCTCATCTGTCAACATATATATAAAATCTACTGTCTGTCGAAATCGTTTAGCCAGTTTACCTAACGTTGCGTGATCACAAATTGCGGCTGTAGTAGAAGTAGAACACCATTATTGTAAACACAAAAACCTCGTGCAATACTGTCTAAGACTACTATTTAATTCAATACAAAGAAAGGGAAATCAGAGAGCAACGAAACATTTCATCGTCATTTGATTGACATGTTTACACTCAGCGAGTATATTTCTTTCGGTTAGGAGTTTTCCGCGAGATTAATTCGTACATTCTATAAAACGAAACTTTATATAACAGTTTATGGTAAACAAAGCAATGAAAATTATGTCTGTAGTATGACTAATTCTGAATTTTCTAATTTCTTTGAGACATTTTATTTACAGGAGGTAAACAAAGCGAACAGAGCGAAGTTCGTATGTCACAATCAAGACTCCATGATGGCATTGCGGCGCGCACAATTCGAACACACTGGAATTGAATGACTATCCTTGAAGCCAAACTGTACAGTCAAACAATTTCATTCGAGTGTAAAACCAAAGAATAAAGATGAAAGACATATATTTACATAATCAAGCTTCATTCAATGTAGTGTAAGGTGGTTTTATTTGTTAATATCAAGAATTATGTTTACCGATAAAGTATGCTCGATTTCGACACATTTTCAAATTTTACAAAGTTTGCGCGCTTGTCATTTTTGTCAAATGGTAGATCAGAAAGATATTATTGGCGATTTGTGTTGAATAATGTTAGTAGTTTATAAAAAAGTTAAAGTCATGTGCCAGTCAAGTGCCACGATTTTGAAATAAGCTTTCGAAGTTGACATATTTTGAGACGATATCCTTTATCCGTTCAGGAGGATCAATAACTGCGCTGATTTCTATTTTATACCAAAGAATGATGATCTAAGTCATATCACCCGCGAAAATAGAAGGATAAGTCTATATTTCTGAACAAAAAATTTGAAATTTAGGTATGAATTTGATTTAAAAAATAGCGCTGAAAATATGTCGATATTTGGCCTTCTTCGGAGTATCAAGTTGGTTACCAGTCGATCGAACATCAATCGCCCCAAAAAATAATTTGAGTAAAATGACATCGATTTTAGTTGTTCCCAAGGATAGATCTTCAAAATACTAGAGTATGAGAGAAATCTATTTTTGAGCCCCATACTGACCTGGAGGTTTTTACGGAGACAGCCTCTTAAGCATCCATATGATAAACGGTTAACCTCGTTTTGCTCGGCCTGTACGGGAAAGTATTTGCCTTCGGTTTATCCGCACAGACCTCGCTCCTTCGTCGCTCGGTCTGTACGAAAACCTCAGACAAATTCTTTCCCGTACAGACAGAGCTCTCCGTTAATAACCCTTTATAATATCACTTCTGACACTTACAGAACGTGCATATAGCCTGGGTGCGAGAAAGAATATAACCTGGATTTTGGGATGAAAAACGGTTGAGAGTTTGAAAGTAATAAAAAAATAATATTGAATATAATTTTATTATAATGCTGCCAACCGTTGCAAAATTCATATTAAAGTCTTATGATCATCCTGTCAACCGTTAGTATCAACCGTGTTAACTGTGTTAAAATTGTTGTTTTCCGTTATCTCTACAGGGTGTATGAAAAAACTGAACAGATTTGAAATTGCTCTCAATTTCGCAAAACAGCCCATGGTATATCAAGTTTTTGTTATATATAAATTCCTTGAATACCATGTAGAATAATGAAAAAATAATACCGGAACTCAAATTGTGTAACCAAGGGGATGATTCTTCTCATACAAACTAAAATTGGCTTGCGCACGAAATTAAAAACTTTAATCGTGTTTTGAGTTAATGGTTGGAAAACTTGTTGGGTTTTTAATGGACGACTTACGCTTTAGAAAAAATTTTAATCTGGGAATAACAAAGGATATTTTCTGAAAGAAGTTATCAAAATTAGAAAAACTGCAAAGTTTGGTTGCGAAATGTAAAATACGGAAAATATAGCCCTGCGAAGTTGGCAAATTTGTATACATTTCTATTACATGTGGAAATTGGTAACTAATTTAGTTACCAATTCACGCACGCACGTAATACAAAAATATACAAATTTGCCAAATTTGAAGGGCTATATTCTCCGTATTTTACAACATTTCGCAACCAACCTTTACACTATTACTAATTCCAAGACGCTCTTTCCAGCTGTGGTGATAGATTTCTTACTTGGGTTTAGTCTAAAGCGCAAGTCGTCCATTGTTGTAGAAAATTTCAGACAATTGCTTTAGTTTGAGCCTTTAACTATTCATTTTTTCCTAAAAAAAGTCATAATTAATTAATGCATTTACCAATTTGCATATTGTTGACATACTGCAAATTAGGCAAAGGTATTAAGCCTGCCAAATGGGCATATTGTAAACACTGGACTGGACTTTGGACTATGGACTTTGGACTTTGGACTTTCGATTTGGAAATTATATTATTTTCAAGATTTTCGTATAATTATATTAAAACCTAAACAGAGAACGAAAATTTGCTGCTGAAAAGCGTGCTACATACCCTGGTTCCAGAAGTTTAAAATAAACCTCTGGTTGAAAGCGGCATTTGATTCATCGAGCTGCGCCAATCAGTTTGAATTAGGATCAGATCCTGGCTCTGTCTCCTGATTGGATGATTGTATTAAAACTCTCTGATTGATTATAGATGTTTTATTTGAATCAATCAGAGAGCTTTAATACAATCATCCAATCAGGAGACAGAGTCAGAATCTGACCCTATTAATTCAAACTTATTGGCGCGGCTCGATGAATCAATTGCCGCTTTCAACCAGAGGTTTATTTTTCCTCTCCCTTTCGCAATGAAAATAATATAAATAAACCTGTGGAACCACGGTACGTGCTACACTGCATGTATATGCATGATATAATATTCAAGGTAAAAAATACTATCAGTATATAGGTATACCAGTGCAATTTCATAGATATATAGCCTGTAGGACAACAGGATTATCTCAGTAATACCATAGTTGCCTCGAAATCCTTTGTCTCGCGAGATACGATTAATCACTAATTTACCTCCCCGGGAAATTTAGTTGAAAACAAAGGATTTCTTTGTCTTCTAACTTTCCCCTGCATGCTTGATGAGGGAAATTTAGAAGAAAGGGAAATCATCGGCACAACTATGCAGCCTAGACCTAGGCCTTCTAGACTTATTTATATATTTTTAATATTCAGCGCTTTTTCACATGAAAAGACTGGGTCTAGGTTATTTGGGGGCGGGGCGGAGGAAGCAAGCCTAGAAGGCCTAGTGGATTTCCCAACAACAAGGCCAAAACTACCCTGAAACTGCCCTGGTTGCGAAATGCCCAATTATTGCGTTCTCAAACAGAAGTATTTGCAACTTAACGGCGAATTTAACCCGATACAGGTAAAATAAACTCATTTATAGTATAAACTTACTATTTTTATTTGTATACACGTCTAGAAAATCGGTTTTTTATCATAAAGTTCGAAGCAACACTATTATTTAATATGTTGACAAGGTGTAGAGAAAGCACAAAATGAGTCAAAATATATACCAAAAGTAGAATCTTTCATGAAATTTTGTCTTATACACAACTACATTAATATATATTTTCTCAATTTTGGCAAGAAGCAGTCTTGTGTTTGTAAAATATACAAAATAAAACGGAACATATATTATTAGCCCGTACAGTACTGTATATAAAAACGTACATTGTTTACAAATGGTATATCCGTAATATTTGAACAATAATTTCAAAATCCTCATTCCCAATTCGCAAATATAGTTATTCAAAGCAAAACAGTAGATTGTCTTGCGAATAAAAGAACTATTGTTTTGTGCTTTCGCTTCACCTTGTCAACATAATAATAGTGTTGCTTCAAACTTTATGATAAAAAACCCGATTTTCTAGACGTGTATACAAATAAAAATAGTAAGTTTATACTATAAATGAGTTTATTTTACCTGTATCGGTTTAAATTCGCAAAATAATTCTGTTTGAGAACGCAATAATTGAGAATTTCGCAACCAGGGCAGTTTCAGGGCAGTTTTGGCCTTGTTGTTGGGAAATCCACTAGGCCTTCTATTTTTTCGCTTGCGTCAGGCTTGTGTCCTTCCTCCGCCCCGCCCCCAAATCACTTAGTCCCAGTCTTTTCATGTGAAAA